>CAEFZP010000650.1:0-57500 GCA_903064625.1 Mallotus villosus
GGGACAGGGAGCGGTCAGCTTCAGAGGCTCTTGCCGGTAGAGGTGTGTTTGTTTCATTTACTGGGGGAGGGAAACATCACCAAGTCTAACTCTGCAATATCAACATTGGATTAGATTCTATTGTTTAACACATTATCACTTTCAACAATCTTAACTCAAGAGACATAATGAACAGTGTAATCTTATCTAAAGCAGCTTTACTGCCTTCTCTGAAACTGCTCTCTCTGTCGTCACATGTTCTGTAATAACACCCAGTCCAGTAGACATCTGTACTGTAGACAATGATTAACAGGAATGACTAAGGATCTGTACTGTACCTTTGTACTCAAAATCACCTTCAGTACCATGACAAAACTAACTACTGACAAACTAATATTACCATTAAACACATTAAAATCCTTCACTCTCTACTAGATACAGTTATTCATGCGAGTGTCCAACCAAATGTTCCAACGTGTTCAGCTGTGTCTCTTGACCACACCCTGGTCCTCCCTTCAGGAGGATTGTAGGTCTGAGCGTTCAACTAGAATCATCCTCACTTCCTACCTGACCTGAACATGATCCCTGGAGGGACTTACCTCTGCTTTCTCCTGGTCTGAATTCACAAACACAACGTCAAGTCAAGCAGGCATTGTCCTTCGTGCTGAAGAAGAAATCTGTTCATGCCGCTATATAAATGCAGTCCATTTAGTTACAGGTTCCGGGACAATACAACAGGTCAAAGTCTGGTCATATAGACGCCATCATTCATCCTAGTAGCACGTACACTGAATAGTACTATAAAACTGGTCAGAGTCCAGTGATATAGACCCCATCATGAGAGCTGTTAACCCTTCAGGTAGGAGGGCCCTGGGTGTACTGTCACATCAGAACATCAGACACAAGTGAGTTACACAATGACCCTGAAGGAAGACTATTATCCCTGAGACAAGATTATTTTATAGATGCAGAGTATTGGTCTGAAGATCTACAGGACTTCAGGTCCCAGAATCCACCTCTCCACTGCCCTTGTTACCTGAGATCACAGTGACTTCTCAATGCCCTGGTGGCAACACACTCTAGAATGTTGAATCATTAACAGCATGAACATCATAAAGCAGATTATTACACTCTGACCAGAAGTTCTTCTCTCCTGTATAAACCCTGCCCTATCTCCCCTGTCCCCTATACACCTGCTGTACCTGGACTGACCCTCACCTGTCCCTGACCACCACGCTCCTATAGACCTGCTGTACCTGGACTGACCCTCACCTGTCCCTTGAGATACAGGTGGAGGTAGTCAGGTGGAGGAGAGCTGGAGGTGGAGGAGAGCTGGAGGGAGATACAGGTGGAGGTAGTCAGGTGGAGGAGAGCTGGAGGGAGATACAGGTGGAGGTAGTCAGGTGGAGGAGAGCTGGAGGGAGATACAGGTGGAGGAGAGCTGGAGGGAGATACAGGTGGAGGTAGTCAGGTGGAGGAGAGCTGGAGGGAGATACAGGTGGAGGTAGTCAGGTGGAGGAGAGCTGGAGGGAGATACAGGTGGAGGTAGTCAGGTGGAGGAGAGCTGGAGGGAGATACAGGTGGAGGTAGTCAGGTGGAGGAGAGCTGGAGGGAGATACAGGTGAGGGTCAGTGGAGGAGAGCTGGAGGGAGATACAGGTGGAGGTAGTCAGGTGGAGGAGAGCTGGAGGGAGATACAGGTGGAGGTAGTCAGGTGGAGGAGAGCTGGAGGGAGATACAGGTGGAGGTAGTCAGGTGGAGGAGAGCTGGAGGGAGATACAGGTGGAGGTAGTCAGGTGGAGGAGAGCTGGAGGGAGATACAGGTGGAGGTAGTCAGGTGGAGGAGAGCTGGAGGGAGATACAGGTGGAGGTAGTCAGGTGGAGGAGAGCTGGAGGGAGATACAGGTGGAGGTAGTCAGGTGGAGGAGAGCTGGAGGGAGATACAGGTGGAGGTAGTCAGGTGGAGGAGAGCTGGAGGGAGATACAGGTGGAGGTAGTCAGGTGGAGGAGAGCTGGAGGGAGATACAGGTGGAGGTAGTCAGGTGGAGGAGAGCTGGAGGGAGATACAGGTGGAGGTAGTCAGGTGGAGGAGAGCTGGAGGGAGATACAGGTGGAGGTAGTCAGGTGGAGGAGAGCTGGAGGGAGATACAGGTGGAGGAGAGCTGGAGGGAGATACAGGTGGAGGTAGTCAGGTGGAGGAGAGCTGGAGGGAGATACAGGTGGAGGTAGTCAGGTGGAGGAGAGCTGGAGGGAGATACAGGTGGAGGTAGTCAGGTGGAGGAGAGCTGGAGGGAGATACAGGTGGAGGTAGTCAGGTGGAGGAGAGCTGGAGGGAGATACAGGTGGAGGAGAGCTGGAGGGAGATACAGGTGGAGGTAGTCAGGTGGAGGAGAGCTGGAGGGAGATACAGGTGGAGGTAGTCAGGTGGAGGAGAGCTGGAGGGAGATACAGGTGGAGGTAGTCAGGTGGAGGAGAGCTGGAGGGAGATACAGGTGGAGGAGAGCTGGAGGGAGAGACAGTGGAGGGAGATACAGGTGGAGGTAGTCAGGTGGAGGAGAGCTGGAGGGAGATACAGGTGGAGGTAGTCAGGTGGAGGAGAGCTGGAGGGAGATACAGGTGGAGGTAGTCAGGTGGAGGAGAGCTGGAGGGAGATACAGGTGGAGGTAGTCAGGTGGAGGAGAGCTGGAGGGAGATACAGGTGGAGGTAGTCAGGTGGAGGAGAGCTGGAGGGAGATACAGGTGGAGGTAGTCAGGTGGAGGAGAGCTGGAGGGAGATACAGGTGGAGGTAGTCAGGTGGAGGAGAGCTGGAAAGCTGGTTCATCTCTGCTGTTCCATATTTAAGATGAGCTACTTCACTGCCTCTCTGAGTTGGTAGCTTTGTGGCAGTGAATGACTCTACTGGAGATTCTACTGTACAGATGGTCCTGTATATACAGTCATGTGTATGATGGACCATTGTATTATTTGTGGTGCACGTTGGTTTTCAACTGTCAAGTTCTTCTCTAGTAATGCTGGTCCACTTGGCAAGACCCGGATAGACCCAGAGAGACGCGAGGCACAACTCGGCTTTAGTGCTTTTTATTTAGAGTTTACCCCAGCACAATAATAGGTTGAAAACCAGTGGCGTCTCAGTGGTCTACCGCTGCATTGTTTGAGCATGGGCGCTTGCACCTGTTTATAATGCCCAATCAATGCAGAGGAAGTCACACTCTACCTAGTGCGCCCTCTGGTGTACAGGCTGTTTGAAAATAGAAAATAATACTAGAAACTGTAAATAAGAGATGTGAGGCAAGAGGGTAGGGTTGCCTCTTTCCGACAAAACAATAATGACCTCTTCCCTTCTCTCTTTTCTTCCTCCATCTCTTTTGTTTCATCCTTCCTCTCCCTCCACTCCTCCATTTCTTCAGTACAAAATACCCAGTCCTCTCTGTCTGTAAAGAGTGAGACAGGCTGTGTGTATGGGATGTGTGTGTGCTTCTGTACGTGCATGCATGTGTGTGTGCGCATGTATGGATGTGATGGATGTGTTCATTTGTAAGAGGGAGAGAGGGGTAGAGAGGAAGGCAGAGAGGGAAAGAGAGGGAGAGAGATAGAGAGGTAAGGAGAGAGAGGCGAGAGGGAGGAACATGCATACTGTGTTACCCTTGTGTTTACAGATCCAAGATCATGTCCAATCATGTTTCATGTCCAAGATGGCGCCGACGATGGCTGCCTCGGTGGTTCGGTGCGCTGTGTTTTGTCTTGTTTTGTCTGTTAATTCAGTGTTCTGCCAAAATATCCGGGGTTCTCTAACAAGAAAAAACATTGCTAAACTTTAGGACTACAACTCCTGCGGATTTATTTCCCACTTTTCTGCTTCCAGCGGCAGAATTAGTGGGAATTATAGTCAAGGCCACCCTCGGCTTTGTGCTAGCAGCGAAGCATCGTAGGAGAGGTAAGCGTGCCGGAGCCCTGGTGCGACTCCGCAGGCGCGGAACACGCACAGCGTTACCGGGGATATTTCTCTCCAACGTGCGTTCGCTGAGCAACAAACTGGACGAACTTCAGCTACTGGGGTGGAAAAACAGAGACTTTCATTCATCTTCCGTTTTGTGCTTCACGGAGACATGGCTGAGTGAACTGATCCCGGACTCTGCGCTACAGCTAGCAGGTTTCAAACTGCTGAGAGCGGATCGTGACTCCCTGCTCTCTGGCAAAACGAAAGGCGGTGGTATCTGTTTTTTTATTAACAGTGGCTGGTGTGAAGATGTGACCAAGGAATCCGGATTTTCATGCTCCACACACAATATCTGGCTAGCGAGCACACGTTGAGCCTCATTGGCGCTAGCCTGAGGCGGCATGTAAACGCCGACCAGTATGAATGAAGCAAACTCACGTGGCGAGTAAAAAGGTTTACAGTTTATAAAAAATGATTCCAGATCAGGAGAACAGTGCTGCAGGATCACTGTCACATCTTCACACCAGCCACTGTTAATAAAAAAACAGATACCACCGCCTTTCGTTTTGCCAGAGAGCAGGGAGTCACGATCCGCTCTCAGCAGTTTGAAACCTGCTAGCTGTAGCGCAGAGTCCGGGATCAGTTCACTCAGCCATGTCTCCGTGAAGCACAGAACGGAAGATGAATGAAAGTCTCTGTTTTTCCACCCCAGTAGCTGAAGTTCGTCCAGTTTGTTGCTCAGCGAACGCACGTTGGAGAGAAATATCCCCGGTAACGCTGTGCGTGTTCCGCGCCTGCGGAGACGCACCAGGGCTCCGGCACGTTTTCCTCTCCTACGACGCTTCGCTGCTAGCACAAAGCCGAGGGTGGCCTTGACTATAATTCCCACTAATTCTGCCGCTGGAAGCAGAAAAGTGGGAAATAAATCCGCAGGAGTTGTAGACCTAAAGTTTAGCAATGTTTCTCTTGTTAGAGAACCCCGGATATTTTGGCAGAACACTGAATTAACAGACAAAACAAGACAAAACACAGCGCACCGAACCACCGAGGCAGCCATCGTCGGCGCCAGCAGCAACATAAAGAGGAAGAGGGAAACCAACAGAAAGAACACAAGTTGAGACCAGGGTTAAACACTGAGGGCGCTGAGACCAGGGCGATTGTCTCAATACATCACCACTAAGACTAGTCACAACATGGCCTTTATTGTCAGGAACACATTGTGGGCAGGCTTTGGTGTGTTTCACCTGGCCCACTGATAACATACAGGCTGATGTTAGATGTCTGTATCTGAGTAGCTATAACCAGGGGTCAGTCCTGACTCATGTTAGATGTCTGTATCTGAGTAGCTACAGTCGTATGCAAAAGTTTAGGCACCCCTCTGAGGCTGCATGATAATTTCCTGTCTTCACCAAAAAAGATCAATATAATATTGTAATATTACTTTTCTAGTTAACACTGAGTGCTGGGGTGTTTTCCAGACAAAGATATTTGGTGTAGCAGTATTTAGTTGTGTGAAATTAAATCAAATGTGAAAAAAAGGCTGTGCAAAAGTTTGGGCACCCTTATCATTTATTTGATTTGAATACCTCTGCCTACTAAATGCTGATTAACTGCAACACATATTTAGTCTGATTAACTCGTTAAGCCTTCAATTACATAAAAAGGTGCATTCAATCATTAGAAAGGGTATTTAAGTTAGCCAATTGCAAGTTTTGCTTCTCTTTGATTCTCCTCTGAACAGTGGCAAAATGGGGGCATCAAAACAGCTATCAAATGATCTAAAAACAAAGATTGTTCAGCAGTATGGTTTAGGGGAAGGCTACAAAAAGTTATCCCGGAGGTTTCAGCTATCAGTTTCCACTGTGAGGAATGTCATTAGGAAATGGAAGGCAACAGGCACAGTTCTTGTTAAGGCCAGAAGTGGCAGGCCAGGAAAAATAACAAAGAGGCAAAGGCGAAGAATGGTCAGAATGGTCAAGGACAACCCTCAGATCACCTCCAAAGAGCTGCAAGGTCATCTTGCTGCAGATGGTGTCACTGTGCATTGCTCGACCATTCAGCGCACATTGCACAGAGAACAGCTGTATGGGAGAGTGATGCGGAAGAAGCCTTTTCTGCACACGCGCCACAAAAAGGCTCGCTTGAGGTTTGCCAAACTACATTTGAACAAGCCAGGCTCATTTTGGAACAAAGTACTGTGGACTGATGAGACAAAGATGGAGTTATTCGGTCACAACAAGAGGCGTTACGCATGGAGGCAAAAGAACACAGCATTCCTAGAAAAACACTTGCTGCCCACAGTAAAATTTGGTGGGGGGTCCGTCATGCTGTGGGGCTGTGTGGCTAGTGCAGGAACTGGGAATCTAGTTAAAGTTGAAGGTCGTATGGATTCAACTCAGTACCAGCAAATTCTGGACAATAATGTTCAAGAATCTGTAACAAAGCTGAAGTTACGGCGCAGTTGGGTGTTCCAGCAGGACAACGACCCAAAACATTGCTCCAAATCCACTAAGGCATTTATGCAGAGGAACAACTACAATGTTTTGGAATGGCCATCCCAGTCCCCAGACTTGAATATAATTGAAAATCTATGGGGTGACTTGAAGCGGGCTGTCCACGCTAGGCACCCATCAAACCTTACTCAACTGGAGATGTATTGTAAGGAAGAATGGTCCAAATTACCTCAATCCAGAATCCAGACACTCATCAGAGGATATAAAAAGCGTCTAGAAGCTGTTATTTTTGCAAAAGGAGGCTCTACTAAATATTAATGTGATTTTTCTGTTGGGGTGCCCAAATTTATGCAAGTGTCTAATTCTCTTATGATGCGTATGGCATATTTTCTGTTTATCAAATAAACCTTATTTCACGGCTAAAATATCACTGTCCATGACGTATGTGTATATATATGACAAAGACGTTCCTCATCCAAACGCCCAACATTTTATAGATGAAAGTAATGGAGATTATCAGGGGTGCCCAAACTTTTGCATACGACTGTATAACCAGGGGTCAGTCCTGACTCATGTTAGATGTCTGTATCTGAGTAGCTATAACCAGGGGTCAGTCCTGACTCATGTTAGATGTCTGTATCTGAGTAGCTATAACCAGGGGTCAGTCCTGACTCATGTTAGATGTCTGTATCTGAGTACCTATAACCAGGGGTCAGTCCTGACTCATGTTAGATGTCTGTATCTGAGTAGCTATAACCAGGGGTCAGTCCTGACTCATGTTAGATGCATGTAGATGCATGTGGGGAGAGAGTAGGGAGGGAGGGTGGGGGGAGAGAGTAGGGAGGGAGGGTGGGGGGAGAGAGTATGGAGGGAGGGTGGGGGTGGGGAAAGAGTAGGGTGGGAGGGTGGGGGGAGAGAGTAGGGAGGGAGGGAGGGTGGGGGGAGAGAGTAGGGAGGGGGGGTTGGGGGAGAGAGTAGGGAGGGAGGGTGGGGGGAGAGAGTAGTGTTGTGGCCTACAAACTGCATTAGCTTTAACTATGAGTCACAGTTTAATATCATTAGATATTGAGGGTGTTCTGGTACTCCAGGGCCGCCCTGGCGACCTCGGTGTGCTGGATGAACAAACAAGACCTCTTGATTCCTACGTATCTAGAAGCTAAATCAATACAGGCTGGTAAACATATAAGGCTCATGATATTCGGTCAGGCATTTGGAGTTAGGGACAGGTCAGGTTGTTTAGACTAAGAAAAGTACTAGTCAGCCATTCTGAAACTGTATAAATGATCCTGCATTTGGGGTAATTAGTCAGAGTCTCTTTTGAGCGAGAGAACTCTCATGTCTGTATGAATTTCTGTTTGTTATGACAAATAAACCGTCTTGCATCCGCTAAAACATCTTACAGTCTGATCCCTTTCTTTTTCCTTCGAGCAAGGAAAAAGACGCAAAGCCTAGAACCGACAATTGGTGGAACCCGACGTGACCTAAACCTACATTTTACAGAAGGTAAGATCTTATCTTCAAACCTAATAGTAAGATGTTAAAATGGGATATTGAACAAGGCTGAACAGACTTAAGACGGATGCAGGATGGTTGAAAGATGTCAACACAAACAATGTTTGTCTCGTCAAAAAACCCATGTATTTCCCCGAATGACTGAAATGATTGAAAAGCTCAATGTGCTTTAAAAACCTCTTCAAGCTTTCCTCTATTGACGTGTCAATTGCGAATGCGATGTTTTTTACCTTGGAAGAGAAGATGATTGGTCGGACACGGAGATCATTTTTTGGGTATTGATAAACGTAACAGAGTGGGAACCCAGATTCGACACCCCACCTTTACGAACTAAGTGAACTAGGGAGCTGCTAAATTAATCCTAGTTTATGGTGAAACACTATTGGGTGGCAAATACGACCGATAATGTATGTATTGAAAAATTACTGTTAGTACATAACCTAAATTTGATAGATCGGAAAACCTGAGTTGACACTGAAGATTTTATAGACTTAGGCCTATAGGAGATTCGGGATGAAATGGTATAAGGTTAAAGATTTATTGTGGTGGAACGTTCATTGTTATTCCCCTAATTTGATGTCTGCAAAAACAACCTAGCAGCAGCAAGAGAGCTATAGATGCATCTAGCTCTTTCCTGTTCCGGTCAAACTAGCAGGAGTCATGACCCTGTCAATTTATCTGGACGCGCTGATACACAATGTGGGAAATAACTGCTTGTAAATATGTATATAAATAAAGAACTATTGTAAGTAAATGTGTTAAAAATCTGTGCGAGGCCCCGGTGTTTCATAGCTCCAAGCAACGGCTGTGCGTTATCAGGCCGGGCTGGGAGTTGAGGAAAAGGTGGGGGCTGGCGCAGTCTGTAGTGTTTGCTTTAAGCACGCACAAAAAGGAAAATGGAGTCAGATTATGGAAAAGGTAGTATAACTAACATACTATTTTTAAGAGGAAAAAAGTTTGTGAACTTATGTTTTACCAAAAGGGGTAACACTTTATTTGAAGTTGCGTTTATAACCGTGTCATGACACTGTCATAGCACTGTCATAACTATGACATGACACATGAATAGATGTTTATGAATGTTCATGAATGTTGTCATTAGGTGTCATCCGGTGAATTATGTCATTTCTTATGCAAGGTTGACATTGTTTGTAATGTCTTTGTTATGACAACTTCACATTAGCTTATGACAACTTGACATTAGCTTAGACGAAATAACCTGTCAATGTCTTTGTCATGACAACTTGACATTAACTGAGACAAAATAACCTGTCAATGTCTTTGTCATGACAACTTGACACTAACTGAGACAGATTGATATCCCTGAAGTTTCAACAACGGTGTAATATTGTGGTGATTACGTGTTCCATACATTTTTTAAGGCAGTGTATTTAGCTTTATGTGTTAGCATTAAATACTACCGTCATATGTGGTTGGTCGTCATAAATATGTCATTAAGTGTTATTACACTGTCAGATGCTTTTATAACAGTGTCATGAAGATTTTCCCTGACCTCAAGTACAGTGGTAACATTTTCACTCGTCATTAAGATGTCATTAAGTGTAATTACACTGTCAAATGCTTTTATAACAGTGTCATGAAGATTTTCCCTAACCTCAAGTACAGTGGTAACATTTTCACTCGTCATTAAGATGTCATTAAGTGTTATTACACTGTCAAATGCTTTTATAACAGTGTCATTAAGATTTTTCATGACTGCAAGTACAGAGGTAACATTTTCACTCGTCATTAAGATGTCATTAAGTGTTATTACACTGTCAAATGCTTTTATAACAGTGTCATGAAGATTTTCCTGACCTCAAGTAAAGTGGTAACATTTTCACTCGTCATAAATATGTCATTAAGTGTTATTACACTGTCAAATGCTTTTATAACGGTGTCATGAAGATTTTTCTTGACCGCAAGTACAGTGGTAACATTTTCACTCGTCATAAAGATGTAATTAAGTGTTATTACACTGTCAAATGCTTTTATAACAGTGTCATGAAGATTTTCTTTGACATCAACAATAGTGGTACAGTATTTTATTATATTTGCACAACATTCCCAGCATGTACATTTTGTACTATGAAAAAATATGCACATGAACTTCTTACTTCTTACTATAACAGAGGGTTCCAACATATTCTCTGCAGACATTCTGTACACTGTGTTTAAAAAACAACAATCCAAACATATACCATCAGCTGCTTTCATACAAATATCAAGCATAGGCTACCAGATACTTAAGTAATGGGCAACTTTAGGGTAAGAAACCATGAGATTAGCAGAAAGTCCTTGACGTTTTTCAGTTCCCTGTTGGCCTCCTCCAGGTGTTCACGCAATAATAATAATATAAAGAGAAACAGGAAAACATATTGAGAATGCTTAACAGCATTCTCACAATAAAGAGAAACAGGAAAACAATATTGAGAATGCTTAACAGCATTCTCACAAATATATATGTGAGATTACAAAGGATGGCCACGTCATCGACGTGGCACACCCAATTAAGCCCAGCCAAGTAACCATGGAGATTTATTCTTTGCAGCTAGCCTGCTCCAGAGCAGGCTAACAGTCAGGCTAAACTTAATTCTGGAGTCTCGTGTGTTAAATCAGCGGACGCTCTGATCCGAAATAAACGTATTTAGCAGTTATTTCGTTGTCTACGGAATGTGTTCTGATTTATTTTTATTAACATGCATTACTTGTCACTATTGCTGTCACGAGTTAGATTTTAAACCCTACTATTGCAGTTGTTTAGAATAGATGGTTAGAAATGGTTAAATAAAGTCAGTGATGAGGGCAATATATAAGGTATCTGTGTTTCTTCTTGCACCATGGCATTCCCATTTCTAAACGACATGTTGGACGAAGAAGCACTGATACTAAGACGTGCTTTTAGACATGAAAGGGTGTTTCGGGACAAATCTGGCCTATTAGCTTTTTCGGACGAGTAGGCTACCTGCAGTGACGTGCGGTCAGGGGAGGCAGTGTCATCATATGTAATAAAACGAATAACATAAAATAATAATATGTGTCCACTGATCTGTGATATAAATATAATTATTGGATGATTCCAAGTGGTTTTATAGCCACTATTGCTGAATTTAAGTATTTTCCTGTTCAAATACGGGAAAGAAGCGACTAGCTGTGCCTCCTCTCGGATTGCGCAATCCCACACAAACTGGGCTGAGCTGCTATTTTTTTTGCACACATTTTTATTATATGTCCTCACATTTCATAGTCTTGGTCATGTATTTTACGTATTTGTAGGCTATAACATATTAGTCTTGCTGATCGTACATATTATTAATTGTTGCTCAGCGGGTGAAGAATGCTGCACGCATGTGCTGCATCAGTGAATTTGTGATCGATACCTTGGTCTATTTAAGAAATCCGTGAAGCTGCACTTATCCCAACTATGTACACCTGAATTGACATAGCTTTACCTTCTCATCCTGGCTCGGCAAACGTGCAACCGATTAAGCCGCGATGAGCTGATCACACTAAGTCAAGCGGAGCCTTTTCAGTTATCCTGGATATCTTTATTCTACTTTTGTGCAACAGCCCCCAGGAAGCCCCCACAGCCCCCAAAGTTGGCCTGGCTTAGGGAGCGAGCTCTCCCCTACGTGCCTTTTCAGGCTGGGATTTTTTGATTTCCCACCAGATTTCATGTTTTTCATCTTGTTTTGCCCATAACTCTGTCCAGGAAGCTCCCACAGGCCTCAAAGTTGGCCTGGCCTATAGAGCAAGTCCCCCTCTTTGGATTCCATCAACAAAGCAAATCTTTCAGGTAGGGAGAGGAAGATAGGTAGGGAGATATCCAAGCTGTCTGCTAAGTAAGTGTGATTGGGTAGGTGCAACAGTAACGTTGTCAGCTGAAAATTGCTGCTTATACTCTGATTCACAAACACAAAGGGTTCATTCGTGGGGGATGCGGCTTATGGGGGCCTCAAGATTGTTTTTGGCCTATAGAGCAGGGTCCCCCATATGCTAATTTCCTGGGTCGGATGCTTTTATTTCGGACCATATTTCATGTTGCCTTTTGTACGGCCCATAACTCTGCCTAGGAGCGTCCCACAGGCCCCAAACTTGGTCAGGTCTAATCATCAAGGTCCCCTCTACGTGCATTTTTAAATTGGATTTTTAGATTTTACTTTTCCAACTGTAAACTTATTTTAAAACACATTCATTGTACATAAGCCCAACATTTCTTTCACAGTACACCCCAACCATCCACTCTTGATCACGCCGTACTCCCCAACCATCCACTCTTGATCACGCCGTACTCCCCCAGCCATCCGAATTCGAGATAATTGCATAAAAACTAGAACGCCTGTACATAGTGTTGTTTTAGTCTGTTATGGTCTCTCTCTCTCACCTCCTATATGTTACGTCTCAGGTGAGGTACGTTGCCCGGCTGATGACGTGGGCGTGTCCATCAAGGCTGGCACTGCCCTACTCATGATCCTTTGCCTGTTGTCCTCCCTCCCTATTGTTGTTGATGTGTATTGAGTTCATCACTGTGTGGCCTTGGGCAGTTGCCTGCTCCTCCTCTCCCGAGCTATTGGAGGGGCGGAACAGTCAATGACAAATACTTCCTGGGTTCCACAAACTAAACAAAAAAACATGTTTATAATATTACTCATCACAATAGATATTACAATATGAACAAAATAATAACAAAGAATATGCACTGCCAATTCAGCAACACTTCAGTACAACAGTTGCACTTGCTTCATCAAATAAATGAGAACAAATAAATGAGAATCAAAAACATTAAAAAAGGAAGAGTGGGGTGTGTCTGATAGGGTTAGGCATATGTGGGATGTCTCTGTGGTAGTTAGGCATGTGTGGGATGTCTCTGTGGTAGTTAGGCATGTGTGGGATGTCTCTGTGGTAGTGAAGGCATGTGTGGGATGTCCCTGTGATAGTTAGGCATGTGTGGGATGTCTCTGTGGTAGTGAAGGCATGTGTGGGATGTCCCTGTGGTAGTGAAGGCATGTGTGGGATGTCTCTGTGGTAGTGAAGGCATGTGTGGGATGTCCCTGTGATAGTGAAGGCATGTGTGGGATGTCTCTGTGGTAGTTAGGCATGTGTGGGATGTCTCTGTGGTAGTTAGGCATGTGTGGGATGTCTCTGTGGTAGTGAAGGCATGTGTGGGATGTCTCTGTGGTAGTGAAGGCATGTGTGGGATGTCTCTGTGGTAGTTAGGCATGTGTGGGATGTCTCTGTGGTAGTTAGGCATGTGTGGGATGTCTCTGTGATAGTTAGGCATGTGTGGGATGTTTCTGTGGTAGTTAGGCATGTGTGGGATGTCTCTGTGGTAGTTAGGCATGTGTGGGATGTCCCTGTGGTAGTGAAGGCATGTGTGGGATGTCTCTGTGGTAGTGAAGGCATGTGTGGGATGTCTCTGTGGTAGTTAGGCATGTGTGGGATGTCTCTGTGGTAGTTAGGCATGTGTGGGATGTCTCTGTGGTAGTGAAGGCATGTGTGGGATGTCTCTGTGGTAGTGAAGGATTGTGTGGGATGTCTCTGTGGTAGTTAGGCATGTGTGGGATGTCTCTGTGGTAGTTAGGCATGTGTGGGATGTCTCTGTGATAGTGAAGGCATGTGTGGGATGTCTCTGTGGTAGTGAAGGCATGTGTGGGATGTCTCTGTGGTAGTTAGGCATGTGTGGGATGTCTCTGTGGTAGTTAGGCATGTGTGGGATGTCTCTGTGATAGTGAAGGCATGTGTGGGATGTCTCTGTGGTAGTGAAGGCATGTGTGGGATGTCTCTGTGGTAGTGAAGGCATGTGTGGGATGTCTCTGTGGTAGTTAGGCATGTGTGGGATGTCTCTGTGATAGTGAAGGCATGTGTGGGATGTCTCTGTGGTAGTGAAGGCATGTGTGGGATGTCTCTGTGAAGGCAAATTGCTACAACACATTAACATATTCTTGCTGCAGAACAGAGTATAATGATTACAAGTCTACACTTTGTTTTATACTTTGTTTATTTCATGAAGAAAAATATTCATTTCAGGATTAAAATTAAGCATTTTATTTTGATAAAATAGTGACAGTATTTAACAGATTTCTAGCAGAATGTATGAAGCAGTTATGCATTTCTTTTTATGCACAGTAATACCTTAATGTTTTAGGTAACTGGGTTTAAATGGGCCTCCACAGCCTGAAGAAAAAAAGGAAATCAGAATCCACACAGTTTATATAGGTTCAGTTTTTAGAAAGGGTTACAGTTTTTAAATGGTTAGGATTTATAAAAGGTGACAGTTCACATAGGTTGAGGGTGTGTAAAAGGAGATTGTGGATGAGGTTGAGGGTTTGTAAAAGGTGATTGTGGATGAGGTTGATGATTCAAACACCAACCGGCACATCAAGGTAGCCTGTTTTGACAGAAATTAATTGTATTAAATTCAAACAATTTTGTGAAACATGTTAAGAATAACAAGCATTGATAGTATGACTGTCTGAGGATGTAGGATGACTGTCTGAGGATGTAGGATGACTGTCTGAGGATGTAGGATGACTGTCTGAGGATGTAGGATGACTGTCTGAGGATGTAGGAGTTTCATCAGAACAGGGCTACCAGACCAGTCCATCACTGCAGAGAGCTCGCACGGTGAGCACAAATGATTGGATAATCATCCCAAACTCTGTGGTAAACTCTCATCAGTTTGCCACTGTAGGGCATCACGCATTGAGTAGAAAGGTTTCAAATCATGATCCAATCTATGAATGCTTAATAATAATAAGCTACCAGCTACCCGCTGTAACCTCAACTGCAACTGATTTTCGACTAAGCTGCCCTCAGCAGCTTTCAGAACTCAGGGGTCTAACCCTCAGGGGTCTAACCCTCAGGGATCTAACCCTCAGGGATCTAACCCTCAGGGATCTAACCCTCAGGGGTCTAACCCTCAGGGGTCTAACCTAACCCTCAGGGATCTAACCCTCAGGGGATCTAACCCTCAGGGTCTAACCCTCAGGGATCTAACCCTCAGGGATCTAACCCTCAGGGGTCTAACCCTCAGGGATCTAACCCTCAGGGGTCTAACCCTCAGGGATCTAACCCTCAGGGATCTAACCCTCAGGGGTCTAACCCTCAGGGATCTAACCCTCAGGGGTCTAACCCTCAGGGGTCTAACCCTCAGGGGTCTAACCCTCAGGGGTCTAACCCTCAGGGATCTAACCCTCAGGGGTCTAACCCTCAGGGGTCTAACCCTCAGGGGTCTAACCCTCAGGGATCTAACCCTCAGGGGTCTAACCCTCAGGGGTCTAACCCTCAGGGGTCTAACCCTAACCCTCAGGGATCTAACCCTCAGGGATCTAACCCTCAGGGTCTAACCCTCAGGGTCTAACCCTCAGGGGTCTAACCCTCAGGGGTCTAACCCTCAGGGGTCTAACCCTCAGGGATCTAACCCTCAGGGGTCTAACCCTCAGGGGTCTAACCCTCAGGGGTCTAACCCTCAGGGGTCTAACCCTCAGGGGATCTAACCCTCAGGGGATCTAACCCTCAGGGATCTAACCCTCAGGGGTCTAACCCTCAGGGGTCTAACCCTCAGGGATCTAACCCTCAGGGGTCTAACCCTCAGGGGTCTAACCCTAACCCTCAGGGTCTAACCCTCAGGGGTCTAACCCTCAGGGGTCTAACCCTCAGGGATCTAACCCTCAGGGGTCTAACCCTAACCTTCATCAACAGCAGGGTTGGGTCAGGGGGGTTACCCAACCCTGTCCACTAAAGTTCAGAACATCTCAGCTGAGTTTGACTGATGTTGTATTACTCTTTCACCTGGACACAACTGCAGTGAAAATCCAGGGGAACCACCGAGATGTTATAGTGCCTATGATTAGAGGAGACCAACCTTCCTATGTGAATCCTGCCTTTTCCCACATGAAAGCTAGGTTAGCCCCACCATGACATGATCAGCCTGTATGAGACTAAAGCTTAGTAGTTATCCTTACTACCTTCAGCTACTACACTCCTGATGAGTCCCTAGCAGCCTCCTTCTAGATCTCATGTAAAAACTCCAGTGTTAGAAGCGCTGTAGAGTCTGTGTATGTGTACCTGTATCAGTTCTCAACCTGGTCAGGTTGCAGGTAGTTGGAGCAGTCTGAGATTTTCTTCACCTGATTCACACTCAAACTCTCAGAACACATCGGACACACAGTCTCGCTTTCCAACAGCCTACACAAGTAAACACAGAAAAACACTAAGAAAAAAATCTATACGTATTTGCATGGATGTGTTTATTGTTTTGTGCGTGTGTGTTACTCACAAGATGAACTGGGAGTAGAGAGCAGGGAACTCACAGTGAGGACACACTGACCAGTCTTCCTTGATCATGTGACGCCCCTGACAGGAAGTAAGCACACGATGAGGAGAAAGTTAGGAAGGGTATAGCTATGCAGTAGGGCAGGTTGTATGTGCTTACTGTAGCTATGCAGTAGGGCAGGTTGTATGTGCTTACTGTAGCTATGCAGTAGGGCAGGTTGTATGTGCTTACTGTAGCTATGCAGTAGGGCAGGTTGTATGTGCTTACTGTAGCTATGCAGTAGGGCAGGTTGTATGTGCTTACTGTAGCTATGCAGTAGGGCAGGTTGTATGTGCTTACTGTAGCTATGCAGTAGGGCAGGTTGTATGTGCTTACTGTAGCTATGCAGTAGGGCAGGTTGTTCTTGCAGGAGATACACAGCAACTCATTCTGGGGCAGCTGGAAGCCACAAGAGGGGCACGGAGTGTTCTCCTCATCCACCTCTGAGGTGTCTGGACGACTGGAGGGAGAGAGAAGGGGTGGGGAGAGGGGTGGGGATTTTAATAAAAGGTCTTCAGCTCACAGATTGTCATCAACATCCAACCTTCCAACAGGCATGAGTGTGCTCACCGAACCATGGCCTCTATCTTCTTTCTGTACTTGGGGTCGATCTTGTTGCGGTACTCTGGTCTCATCAGCATGGCAGCAAAGCTGAAGGCAGAGTTCCTCAGACCAGCCCGGTGACACTCTATCACTGCCGACGTCAGGATGGGCACAATGTCTGCAAACACACACACACACTCCTGATCACACACTGATGACCACACACTAATGTAACATCCCATAAGATGTGAAGAGAAAGGTTAGTTTTAGGGTTAGGGTTAGAGTTTGTTTACTTTTATTGATAAGTTACCGAACTCTTTGAAAGGATGCATTGTAGATCACAAAAGTAAAAGTTTGCAGTAACTTACGAGAGGGGAACTTGCTGATGTTGTTGGAGACTCTGATGAGCATGCGAGCTCCCTTAAGGTGGTCTCCTCTCTTTACATGGACCTGAAACAA
This sequence comes from Mallotus villosus, assembly GCA_903064625.1. Classification (NCBI taxonomy): domain Eukaryota; kingdom Metazoa; phylum Chordata; class Actinopteri; order Osmeriformes; family Salangidae; genus Mallotus; species Mallotus villosus. The sequence goes on from CAEFZP010000650.1 coordinate 17,198, forward strand.
CAACTACTACCATGACTCACACAGTCCCACACCCTCCACACTACCATGACTCACACAGTCCCACACCCTCCACACTACCATGACTCACACAGTCCCACACCCTCCACACTACCATGACTCACACAGTCCCACACCCTCCACACTACCATGACTCACACAGTCCCACACCCTCCACACTACCATGACTCACACCCTCCACACTACCATGACTCACACCCTCCACACTACCATGACTCACACAGTCCCACACCCTCCACACTACCATGACTCACACAGTCCCCACACCCTCCACACTACCATGACTCATACACTCCACACCCTCCACACTACCATGACTCACACAGTCCCATACCCTCCACACTACCATGACTCACACAGTCCCACACTACCATGACTCACACAGTCCCACACCCTCCACACTACCATGACTCACACAGTCCCATACCCTCCACACTACCATGACTCACACAGTCCCACACCCTCCACACTACCATGACTCATACCCTCCACACTACCATGACTCACACAGTCCCATACCCTCCACACTACCATGACTCACACAGTCCCACACTACCATGACTCACACAGTCCCACACCCTCCACACTACCATGACTCACACAGTCCCACACCCTCCACACTACCATGACTCACACAGTCCCACACCCTCCACACTACCATGACTCACACAGTCCCACACCCTCCACACAACCATGACTCACACAGTCCCACACCCTCCACACTACCATGACTCATACCCTCCACACTACCATGACTCACACCCTCCACACTACCATGACTCACACAGTCCCATACCCTCCACACTACCATGACTCACACAGTCCCATACCCTCCACACTACCATGACTCATACCCTCCACACTACCATGACTCAACCCATCCACACCCTCCACACTACCATGACTCATACCCTCCCACACCCTCCACACTACCATGACTCATACCCTCCACACTACCATGACTCACACAGTCCCATACCCTCCACACTACCATGACTCACACAGTCCCACACCCTCCACACTACCATGACTCACACAGTCCCATACCCTCCACACTACCATGACTCACACAGTCCCACACCCTCCACACTACCATGACTCACACCCTCCACACTACCATGACTCATACCCTCCCACACCCTCCACACTACCATGACTCACACAGTCCCACACCCTCCACACTACCATGACTCACACAGTCCCACACCCTCCACACTACCATGACTCACACAGTCCCATACCCTCCACACTACCATGACTCACACAGTCCCATACCCTCCACACTACCATGACTCACACAGTCCCACACCCTCCACACTACCATGACTCACACAGTCCCATACCCTCCACACTACCATGACTCACCAGTCCCACACCCTCCACACTACCATGACTCACACAGTCCCTCCACACTACCATGACTCACCCTCCACACTACCATGACTCACACAGTCCCACACCCTCCACACTACCATGACTCACACAGTCCCACACCCTCACTACCATGACTCACACAGTCCCACACCCTCCACACTACCATGACTCACACAGTCCCACACCCTCCACACTACCATGACTCACACAGTCCCACACCCTCCACACAACCATGACTCACACAGTCCCACACCCTCCACACAACCATCACAACAGTGTGTATCAGCATGTGTGTATTAGCAGCAGAGTGTGTGTCTGTGTGTGACCAGACCTTGACCAATATGTAGGAGTGCAGTATCATCAGGTTGGTGTTCATCTCAGCTGGGATCTTGATCTCCTGAGTCTTCAGCTCAGTGTACATGCTGAACAGCACGTCATGGGCATGGCGGTAGTTCCCTTAAACAAACACACAATGTTCCCTTTTAAAACACTCACAATGTTCCCTTAAACAAACACACAATGTTCCCTTTTAAAACACTCACAATGTTCCCTTTTAAACACTCACAATGTTCCCTTTTAAAACACTCACAATGTTCCCTTAAACACACTCACAATGTTCCTTAAACAAACACACAATGTTCCCTTTTAAAACACTCACAATGTTCCCTTTTAAAACACTCACAATGTTCCCTTTTAAAACACTCACAATGTTCCCTTAAACAAACACACAATGTTCCCTTTAAAACACTCACAATGTTCCCTTAAACAAACACACAATGTTCCCTTTTAAAACACTCACAATGTTCCCTTTTAAAACACTCACAATGTTCCCTTTTAAAACACTCACATGTTCCCTTTAAAACACTCACAATGTTCCCTTTTAAAACACTCACAATGTTCCCTTTTAAAACACTCACAATGTTCCCTTTTAAAACACTCACATGTTCCCTTTTAAAACACTCACAATGTTCCCTTTTAAAACACTCACAATGTTCCCTTTAAAACACTCACAATGTTCCCTTTTAAAACACTCACAATGTTCCCTTTTAAAACACTCACATGTTCCCTTTTAAAACACTCACAATGTTCCCTTTAAAACACTCACAATGTTCCCTTTTAAAACACTCACAATGTTCCCTTTTAAAACACTCACAATGTTCCCTTAAACACACACACAATTGTAGACGTGTAGCTTAATAGATATTATATGAAAGACCAGAGAATTGTGTGTCTGGTAGGTGTAATAGAATTTGATGATGTATGTACAATTAATGTGTTTTAAATGTGGTTCATTGATAAGAAACAAGCTGGACATCAATGTATGTTGTCTGCAGGAAGGGGAGATAATGAAGCTGAGGTTGTAGAAGGTTGAGAGGTTGTGAAGTGTCAGATGGTTATCTGTATGAACTATTTCTGAGGGTGATGACCCCACAAACATCTGGAGTTATCACCAGATAGGGTTAGACTGGGTGGTTCTGGTACTGGTAGGTTAGGGCTAGTTGCTGTGTGTCTGGTAGGTTGGGCTAGTTGCTGTGTGTCTGGTAGGTTGGGTCTAGTTGCTGTGTGTCTGGTAGGTTGGGTCTAGTTGCTGTGTGTCTGGTAGGTTGGGTCTAGTTGCTGTGTGTCTGGTAGGTTAGGGCTAGTTGCTGTGTGTCTGGTAGGTTGGGTCTAGTTGCTGTGTGTCTGGTAGGTTAGGGCTAGTTGCTGTGTGTCTGGTAGGTTGGGTCTAGTTGCTGTGTGTCTGGTAGGTTGGGCTAGTTGCTGTGTGTCTGGTAGGTTGGGTCTAGTTGCTGTGTGTCTGGTAGGTTGGGTCTAGTTGCTGTGTGTCTGGTAGGTTAGGGCTAGTTGCTGTGTGTCTGGTAGGTTGGGTCTAGTTGCTGTGTGTCTGGTAGGTTGGGTCTAGTTGCTGTGTGTCTGGTAGGTTGGGTCTAGTTGCTGTGTGTCTGGTAGGTTGGGGTCTAGTTGCTGTGTGTCTGGTAGGTTGGGGTCTAGTTGCTGTGTGTCTGGTAGGTTGGGCTAGTTGCTGTGTGTCTGGTAGGTTGGGTCTAGTTGCTGTGTGTCTGGTAGGTTGGGTCTAGTTGCTGTGTGTCTGGTAGGTTAGGGCTAGTTGCTGTGTGTCTGGTAGGTTGGGTCTAGTTGCTGTGTGTCTGGTAGGTTGGGTCTAGTTGCTGTGTGTCTGGTAGGTTGGGTCTAGTTGCTGTGTGTCTGGTAGGTTGGGCTAGTTGCTGTGTGTCTGGTAGGTTAGGGCTAGTTGCTGTGTGTCTGGTAGGTTGGGTCTAGTTGCTGTGTGTCTGGTAGGTTGGGCTAGTTGCTGTGTGTCTGGTAGGTTGGGTAGTTGCTGTGTGTCGGTAGGTGGGGTTGCTGTGTGTCTGGTAGGTTGGGCTAGTTGCTGTGTGTCTGGTAGGTTGGGTCTAGTTGCTGTGTGTCTGGTAGGTTGGGCTAGTTGCTGTGTGTCTGGTAGGTTAGGGCTAGTTGCTGTGTGTCTGGTAGGTTGGGTCTAGTTGCTGTGTGTCTGGTAGGTTGGGCTAGTTGCTGTGTGTCTGGTAGGTTGGGTCTAGTTGCTGTGTGTCTGGTAGGTTGGGTCTAGTTGCTGTGTGTCTGGTAGGTTAGGGCTAGTTGCTGTGTGTCTGGTAGGTTGGGTCTAGTTGCTGTGTGTCTGGTAGGTTAGGGCTAGTTGCTGTGTGTCTGGTAGGTTGGGGCTAGTTGCTGTGTGTCTGGTAGGTTGGGCTAGTTGCTGTGTGTCTGGTAGGTTGGGTCTAGTTGCTGTGTGTCTGGTAGGTTGGGCTAGTTGCTGTGTGTCTGGTAGGTTGGGGCTAGTTGCTGTGTGTCTGGTAGGTTGGGTCTAGTTGCTGTGTGTCTGGTAGGTTGGGTCTAGTTGCTGTGTGTCTGGTAGGTTGGGGCTAGTTGCTGTGTGTCTGGTAGGTTGGGTCTAGTTGCTGTGTGTCTGGTAGGTTGGGGCTAGTTGCTGTGTGTCTGGTAGGTTGGGCTAGTTGCTGTGTGTCTGGTAGGTTGGGTCTAGTTGCTGTGTGTCTGGTAGGTTGGGGTCTAGTTGCTGTGTGTCTGGTAGGTTGGGGCTAGTTGCTGTGTGTCTGGTAGGTTGGGTCTAGTTGCTGTGTGTCTGGTAGGTTGGGTCTAGTTGCTGTGTGTCTGGTAGGTTGGGGCTAGTTGCTGTGTGTCTGGTAGGTTGGGTCTAGTTGCTGTGGGAAAGGGTTATCTGTGCTCTACCTGCAGACTGCTCCTCGCGGGCGATGATGATCGCGGTGCGGGCCGCCTCTCTGTACTGCTGCAGGGCCATGTAAAGGCGGAACAGGTACTTGGCATCCTGGGAAAGGGGCAGGCCATGATGCAGGGTCAGCCAATCAAATTGCATTTCATAGAGTGGAATTCCCAACATTTTAAAATGGTTCACCCCCTCCCCTTCATCATATCTCCTATAACTGTGTAGAACGGTAAGATTGAATAAAAACTGGACATGGAAACAAAGACTAGAAACCCAAACCAGAGAAGAGAGGGAGTGTGTCAGATTGATTAAATATGAAGATCAGGTGGAGAAGTATTGATTACCTTTGGCATGCCATCACTCTCTCCCATGAGGTAGTCTATCAGCTGGTTCGTCAAGGAGTCCTCTTTAGCCTGCCCCACCTTCACACACACACACACACACACACACACACACACACACACACATTAATCATTCTTCTCAAACACAAACTTTGTTAGCAGAAAATATGATAGAAACATATTGCTATTACTCACAGTCTCAATAGCCATCTCTATGGCCAGGTTATCATCAGAGTTGGGACACTTGAGAAAATGCTTCAGGGCCTGAGAGAGGGAGAGACACAGACAGAGACTCTGATTTAAAGATACCTTTAGCTAACCCTAACCCTTTATTGGGCAGTTAGAACTGCCAGCTAATCAAGCAGTTTCACCACACCACCCATTTCATATTCAAACAAACCCATTTCACTTACAATTTCACAATTTTACTTTCCAATCAAACTAAGAAAAAAAAGAGAGAGATAGAGAGAGATAGACAGAGAGAGACAGAGAGACAGAGAGACACAGAGAGAGACAGAGAGAGACAGAGAGACACAGAGAGAGACAGAGAGACACAGAGAGACACAGAGAGAGACACAGAGAGACACAGAGAGACACAGAGAGACACAGAGAGAGACACAGAGAGACACAGAGATAGACAGAGAGAGACAGAGAGACACAGAGATAGACAGAGAGACACAGAGAGAGACAGAGAAACACAGAGACACAGAGAGACACAGAGAGACAGAGAGAGACACAGAGAGACACAGAGAGAGACATAGAGAGACAGAGAGACACAGAGAGACAGAGAGAGACAGAGAGACAGAGACACAGAGAGACACAGAGAGACACAGAGAGACAGAGAGACACAGAGAGACAGAGAGAGACACAGAGAGAGACAGAGAGACACAGAGAGACACAGAGAGAGACAGAGAGACACAGAGATAGACAGAGAGAGACATCATCATCATCATCATCTTTATTGTCAGACTCAAGGTCCATAAAAAGAACACACAAAACACATTTTCATAAAAGACATTCATACCAATACCTCCACATTGGTGACTGGTAACGAATTGTACTGTAGCTGGGATTAGTCAGCACAACAATAATGCAATTCTGTGACGTATTAAGGCGACAGATACATTTATACATCAGGTTCCTCAACAATGCTCTGAAAGTGCTGACACCTGCATTACAAAACAGGGCACTAGCACTACAGCTCCTAGGCCTCCTCAGTAGAATCCTGAAGCAGTCATTATAAGCAACCTGTAGCTTCTGTAGACTGGCCTTTTTAAACTTTGCCCATAGGGCTGCAGTGTACAGTGGAGTACAGTATGCTTTAAAAAGTTGGATTTTTTACTTTTTCAGAGCACATATGGAATTTTCTTGTCAACATATTAGCTTGGGCATATAGCATGCGACACTGTCTATAAATATCATCATCATCATACATCTGATCTGTCATGTAGTGACCCAGGTATTTTGTTTTCCTACAGACTCCCAACACTTGTCCTGACAGATAGAAATCTGGAAAGCACAATTCTTTGTCCCCTTTGGTTCTGCATATCATAACAATACTTTTTTTAGCATTGTATTGCACATCATATTTCATCCCATAATCAGAACAAATGTTCAGTAGCTGCTGAAAACCAGCACTGCTGGGAGAGAGAATGGCCAAGTCATCAGCATACATGACATGATTTACAAGAGTGTTCCCAATCATACAACCAGTTTGGCATTCATTTAGTTGCTGAGATAATTCATCCATGTACAAGTTAAAAAGAGCAGGAGAAAGTATCCCCACCTGACGCACTCCATTACTTACACCAAAGGGAGTAGAGACACTGTTACCCCATTTAACATGCATTCTCTGTTTAGAATACCAGTAGGTCAGAATTCTTATAATACTATCAGGTGCACCCCTTTGCTTCAATTTGTTAAAAAGCTTAAAATGATTAACTCTGTCAAATGCCTTAGAGGCATCAATAAAACCAATTAGAACAGAGGAATTCTGCCTCATATATGTATGTGTAGCCTCCTTCACGGCATAAATACACAACTCTGTACCAAGCTTTGCTTTAAAACCAAACTGATTTTGACTAGTGCTCAGATATTGATTAAGGCGATCAAGTAAAATCTTCTCCAGGATTTTTGACACTACACTGGCTAAGGCTATTGGCCTATAGTTATCCATACTGCCAATCTTGCCTGCCTTGTCCTTGATGACTGGTACTAGAGTGACAGCCAACATAGAACTAGGCAGCAGTCCATGTATCATGAGGCCAGTAAAACACATGGCAAGCAGTGCTGCAACCTTAGGGGTTGCAAACTTGAGGTGTTCTGCTGTGATGTAATCAGAGCCACTCGCTTTATTATCAGCTAACTGTTTTATTGCATGATGCACTTCACTGAAAGTAATTACTGTATCCTTGTTGGAAATATTGCTCACTTCATACGGATCACTCTTAACACAGTTGAATAAGGCAGAGTAGTGTTTCCTCCACAGCTCAGCTATATTATCACCCCCAGCAACTCCCTCTATGACATCAGGAAGTGATGTGTTTGACCTATTCAGAGCTCTCACCTCCTTCCAGAAGCCAGTGATGTTGTTACATAGAAGCTTGTCAGCTATAGCATCTGCTCTCATGACCTGTTCATGCTTATCAATGTAACGGATAGCATATTTGTATCTAGCATTAGTAAGCTTTTATGCTCCAGGACAGGTCCATTTCTAGGTCTGCCTGCCTGTACCCATGCCATAAAGGCCTCCTTAGCTTCTGCATGGTGAGCTGCTACAAATCTATTCCATCCTGGCTTGATTGTATTAGGCTTTCCAGTATGCCTACAGTATGGCTTACTGGCCTCATACATAGCTTCCACAACACAGTCACAGAGAGACACAGAGAGAGACACAGAGACACAGAGAGACACAGAGATAGACAGAGAGAGACAGAGAGAGACATAGAGACACAGAGAGACAGAGAGAGACAGAGAGACACAGAGAGACACAGAGAGACACAGAGAGACAGAGAGAGACAGAGAGACACAGAGAGACACAGTGAGACACAGAGAGAGACAGAGAGAGACAGAGAGACACAGAGATAGACAGAGAGAGACAGAGAGAGACAGAGAGACACAGAGGGCCCTATCTTGCACCCAGCGCAATTGACTTTGTCAGTGACGCAAGTATCATTCCTATCTTGCACTCGGCGCAAAGCGGATTTTTCCCTCCACGGGCGCACGTCGAAATGACCTTGCGCTCCCGGGGGCGGTTCAGCGAAAAAGGAGGCGTGCTCCGGCGCAAACGTTCTTGGTGCTATCTTGCGGTTTCCGAAAAACCATTCCGCCACTGTGTTACATTTCGTTCATGTCAATGATTAATAAGATGTTCATGAGAAATCTGTATGTATGTGAACTTGAATTGTAACAACTGTGGCAATTTACCCCTACGCCTGTTTAACCGAAGCTAATTTGGGTAGGTTTCTTCTCCCATGCACATCAGAATCAGAATCAGAATTCGGTTTTCAATTTACTGTGGCAGGAAGGTGCAAACAATAGACATAGCCTATATAGGCCCTACGGGTCTTAAATTAAGTTAAAAAACAGTTACACTAATTCTAAGAACTAAGCAATTAAAAAAAAATATATATATATGTCAAAATAGGCTACATTTGAATGAGCAGCATGAGTGGGCAACTTAGTGCAATGAAACTGCTCTGCCTTTCCCATACAATGTCACTTCTCTATCGTTTACGGTCCTGACAAGAACGTCCGTCTCCTGTGAACCGCTGGCGTGCGCCTGGCAAATCCGCCGTTATAATAGCAATCCGCCATGGAACAAGCGCTGCTCTTAAAGGGAATGTGAGATGACGCTCTGATTGGCTTATTGCACGTTACGCCCAAACCACACCCATTAGTAATGTAGCTACCTCTTTTACATTTGCGTCAGGCGCAAAGTCATTTTTCCCGCTGCTAAAATAGCAACCGCACCGGAGTCCCGCCCACTTGCGCTTTGCGCTTTGCGCTTTGATACTTGCGTTTCAGATCGTCAAAATAGGGCCCAGAGAGAGACAGAGAGAGACAGAGAGAGACAGAGAGACACAGAGATAGACAGAGATAGACAGAGAGAGACAGAGAGAGACAGAGAGACACAGAGAGAGACAGAGAGACACAGAGAGAGACAGAGAGAGACAGAGAGACAGAGAGAGACAGAGAGACATAGAGAGACAGAGAGACACAGAGAGAGACAGAGAGACACAGAGAGACACAGAGAGACACAGAGAGACACAGAGAGACAGAGAGACACAGAGAGACACAGAGAGACACAGAGAGACACAGAGAGAGACGTGGAGTGTTTAGGCTGCTCGTACTCGGCTGTACTGGCTGCACTTGTGGAAGAACCTTCCGGCCTGCAGGTGTGTCTTCTCCCCCTCAAAGTAGAGAGCGATGCTCTGGTAGTCCTCCTGGGTCGCCTCAGAGCCTACCACACACAGACTCAACACTTTACACTCAACACTATACACCTACCACACACAGACTCAACACTATACACCTACCACACACAGACTCAACACTATACACCTACCACACACAGACTCAACACTATACACCTACCACACACAGACTCAACACTTTACACTCAACACTATACACCTACCACACACAGACTCAACACTTTACACTCAACACTATACACCTACCACACACAGACTCAACACTTTACACTCAACACTATACACCTACCACACACAGACTCAACACTATACACCTACCTCACACACAACACTATACACCTACCTCACACACTCAACACTATACACCTACCACACACAGACTCAACACTTTACACTCAACACTATACACCTACCACACACAGACTCAACACTATACACCTACCTCACACACAACACTATACACCTACCTCACACACTCAACACTATACACCTACCTCACACACTCAACACTATACACCTACCACACACACTCAACACTATACACCTACCTCACACACTCAACACCTACCACACACAGACTAAACCCTTTAGACTCAACAATTTAAACCTACTAAACACACACACACCTATGATGTCAGCACACACACCTATGATGTCAGCACACACACACCTATGATGTCAGCATACACACACCTATGATGTCAGCACACACACACACACCTATGATGTCAGCACACACACACCTATGATGTCAGCACACACACACACACCTATGATGTCAGCACACACACACCTATGATGTCAGCACACACACACACACCTATGATGTCAGCACACACACACCTATGATGTCAGCATACACACACCTATGATGTCAGCACACACACACCTATGATGTCAGCATACACACACACACCTATGATGTCAGCACACACACACCTATGATGTCAGCATACACACACACACCTATGATGTCAGCACACACACACCTATGATGTCAGCACACACACACCTATGATGTCAGCATACACACACCTATGATGTCAGCATACACACACCTATGATGTCAGCATACACACACCTATGATGTCAGCACACACACACCTATGATGTCAGCATACACACACCTATGATGTCAGCACACACACACCTATGATGTCAGCACACACACACACCTATGATGTCAGCACACACACACCTATGATGTCAGCATACACACACACACCTATGATGTCAGCATACACACACACACCTATGATGTCAGCATACACACACACACCTATGATGTCAGCATACACACACACACCTATGATGTCAGCATACACACACACACCTATGATGTCAGCACACACACACCTATGATGTCAGCATACACACACACACCTATGATGTCAGCATACACACACCTATGATGTCAGCGCACACACACCTATGATGTCAGCACACACACACACACCTATGATGTCAGCATACACACACCTATGATGTCAGCACACACACACACACCTATGATGTCAGCATACACACACCTATGATGTCAGCACACACACACACACCTATGATGTCAGCATACACACACCTATGATGTCAGCATACACACACCTATGATGTCAGCATACAGCTCCATCTGTCTGTGCTGCTGTGCGAGCTGGAAGGCCTCGTCGTTGCAGTGGGACAGGACCAAGAACTGGATGGCTGAGCCATAGTCATTCAAACGCAGGAAAACCTGTGAACTCACACATGCACACACACACACAGAGACACACACACACACACACACACACACTCTAATTGCATGTTTACCATTAGAAGATGTTGTGTTAGGTCCCCCATGCTGCTCCATGCACCTCACCTGGCCACCATCTTGGCTCCATCGATGCTCTGTGTTTCCCTGACAATAAGTACGGCGTCCTCAGGGCTGTTGAGGTGTTTCCAGCAGAACCCGGATCAGGTTGTCCCAGTCCCTGGCACTTTCATAAGCCTGCGCTGCCTCCTGGTACCTGTGGCAGCATTGAGGTCAAGTGGAAACCTAACCCTAACCCTAACCCTAACCCTAATGGCCCTCACAGACAAAACATGAGTAACGGTATGGCACAAACACACACAGAGGTTAACCCTAACACTAACCTGCCGTCCACCTCCTTGGCCTTAGCATACTGTAGGTGGATCTTTGGAGACGAGACCTGAGGAAGCAGCTCTCCTACCTTCGCCCTGAGAGACAGGAAGGGGGGGAGCAGAAGAAGAAGAGAAAGAGACAGAAGGGAAGGGGGGAAAGAAGAGGAGTGAAAAAGAGAGAAAGGAAGAGGGAGAGAAAATAAACAGCTGCAAGTGATGCAAATGTCATAACCATGTTCAGATGTGTGTGTGCATGTGCGTGTCCAGCCTCCTCTCTGTGTTTGTGTTTTAGCTGCAGAACGGCAGGCAGAGGAGGAGCCATGGTTTAGTCTAACACGTGAGTAGGGCCCGGATTTATTTTTACAAGAAACAAACTTCTATGCCAACCCTGCAATCAAGGTTAACTCTTTACTATTTAGTGAAACAGTTCCCTCACCAGTTTTTGCAGCGGATGTAGACAGACGCTGCCTTGTCATAGTACTGGCCTTTTTCATAGAGCTGTGCTGCCTCGGAGAACTGCTGCAGGAACACACACACACACACACACACACACTGTTATACCCAGACACACACACACTGTTATACCCAGACACACACACACTGTTATACCCAGACACACACACACTATTATACCCAGACACACACACACTGTTATACCCAGACACACACACACTATTATACCCAGACACACACACACTGTTATACCCAGACACACACACACTATTATACCCAGACACACACACACACTGTTATACCCAGACACACAAACACTATTATACCCAGACACACACACACTGTTATACCCAGACACACACACACTATTATACCCAGACACACACACACACTGTTATACCCAGACACACAAACACTATTATACCCAGACACACACACTATTATACCCAGACACACACACACACACTGTTATACCCAGACACACACACTGTTATACCCAGACACACACACACTGTTATACCCAGACACACACACACACACTGTTATACCCAGACACACACACACACACTGTTATACCCAGACACACACACACTGTTATACCCAGACACACACACTGTTATACCCAGACACACACACTGTTATACCCAGACACACACACACTGTTATACCCAGACACACACACACACACTGTTATACCCAGACACACACACACACACTGTTATACCCAGACACACACACACACACTGTTATACCCAGACACACACACACACTGTTATACCCAGACACACACACACTATTATACCCAGACACACACACACACTGTTATACCCCCCCTCCCCCCCCACACACACACTGTTATACCCAGACACACACACACTGTTATACCCAGACACACACACACACACTGTTATACCCAGACACACACACACACTGTTATACCCAGACACACACACACTGTTATACCCAGACACACACACACTGTTATACCCAGACACACACACACTGTTATACCCAGACACACACACTGTTATACCCAGACACACACACACACTGTTATACCCAGACACACACCACACTGTTATACCCAGACACACACACTGTTATACCCAGACACACACACACACACTGTTATACCCAGACACACACACACACACTGTTATACCCAGACACACACACACACACTGTTATACCCAGACACACACACACACACACTGTTATACCCAGACACACACACACTGTTATACCCAGACACACACACTGTTATACCCAGACACACACACACACACACACTGTTATACCCAGACACATGCTGTCCACGATCGACATACTTTCAGGCTTTCCAGGATGAATGTAGATACTGAATGTAGATACTGAATGTAGATACTGAATGTAGATACTCTGTTCTATCCTAATATATACACATACATACATACATACCTTCATGCTCTCCAGGATGGCTCCACAGTCCTTCTTCAAACTTCTGCTGGGGTGCTGGATGGCTAGCCCCGCCCCTTTCCTGATGTCACCCATACGGATGGACATCCTGGCCACACCCCCCCTGGCACGCCTCATCATGCTCCTGGAACTGGGGAAATGGGTGTGGGTGGTATGTGTGTGTGTGTGGGAGAGGGTTATGGCCTGATCTCCATCTGGTCTGGTCTCCTCTAGGTCATGTGTCCTACCTGTGTGTTGAGGGTCAAGCCTTTCTCATAGTGGGCCAGCGCGCTCACATACTCCCCTCTGCACAGGACACAGCACAGAGTCACAGTTACAGGAGTGTGTGTGCTGTGTGTGTGTGGTGTGTATGCATGTGTGTGTAGTGTATGTGTGTGTGTAGTGTGTAGTGTATGTGTGTGTGTAGTGTATGTGTGTGTGTGTGTGTAGTGTGTGTGTGTGTGTGTGTGTAGTGTATGTGTGTGTGTGTGTGTAGTGTGTGTGTGTGTGTAGTGTGTGTGTGTGTGTGTAGTGTATGTGTGTGTGTGTGTGTGTGTGTCGTAGTGTTGTGTGTGTGTGTGTGTGTGTGTAGTGTATGTGTGTGTGTGTGTGTAGTGTATGTGTGTGTGTTGTGTGTAGTGTCTGTAGTGTATGTGGTGTGTGTAGTGTATGTGTGTGTGTGTCGTGTGTTGTGTGTGTGTGTCGTGTCTGTGTGTGTGTAGTGTCTGTGTGTGTGTGTTTGTGTGTGTGTGTGTGTGTAGTGTATGTGTGTGTGTGTCGTGTCTGTGTGTGTGTGTCGTTGTGTGTGTGTGTGTGTCTTGTCTGTGTGTTGTGTCGTGTCTGTGTGTGTGTGTCGTGTGTGTGTGTGTGTCGTGTCTGTGTGTGTGTGTGTGTGTCGTGTCTGTGTGTGTGTCGTGTCTGTGTGTGTGTGTCGTGTGTGTGTGTGTGTGTGTCGTGTCTGTGTGTGTGTGTGTGTGTAGTGTATGTGTGTGTGTAGTGTGACCTACATGAACTCCCAGCTGGACTGCGTACTCCTTAGAGATGAAGGGATCTGGTCCTGAGCTAGTCTCCTGGCCAGCATCAGAGCGCTGTCCCACTGCTGCAGGTCTCTCCTCATCTGCACACACACACACAGGTCTCTCCTCATCTGCACACACACACAGCATCAGAGCACTGTCCCACTGCTGCAGGTCTCTCCTCATCTGCACACACACACAGCATCAGAGCACTGTCCCACTGCTGCAGGTCTCTCCTCATCTGCACACACACACAGCATCAGAGCACTGTCCCCAGTGCTGCAGGTCTCTCCTCATCTGCACACACACACACAGGTCTCTCCTCATCTGCACACACACACAGCATCAGAGCACTGTCCCACTGCTGCAGGTCTCTCCTCATCTGCACACACACACACAGGTCTCTCCTCATCTGCACACACACACAGCATCAGAGCACTGTCCCACTGCTGCAGGTCTCTCCTCATCTGCACACACACACAGCATCAGAGCACTGTCCCACTGCTGCAGGTCTCTCCTCATCTGCACACACACACAGCATCAGAGCACTGTCCCAGTGCTGCAGGTCTCTCCTCATCTGCACACACACACAGCATCAGAGCACTGTCCCACTGCTGCAGGTCTCTCCTCATCTGCACACACACACAGCATCAGAGCACTGTCCCACTGCTGCAGGTCTCTCCTCATCTGCACACACACACACAGGTCTCTCCTCATCTGCACACACACACAGCATGCTAGTAACACTGTCCCAGTGCTGCAGGTCTCTCCTCATCTGCACACACACACAGCATCAGAGCACTGTCCCACTGCTGCAGGTCTCTCCTCATCTGCACACACACACAGCATCAGAGCACTGTCCCAGTGCTGCAGGTCTCTCCTCATCTGCACACACACACAGCATCAGAGCACTGTCCCAGTGCTGCAGGTCTCTCCTCATCTGCACACACACACAGCATCAGAGCACTGTCCCAGTGCTGCAGGTCTCTCCTCATCTGCACACACACACAGCAT
Organism: Mallotus villosus; assembly: GCA_903064625.1. NCBI lineage: Eukaryota > Metazoa > Chordata > Actinopteri > Osmeriformes > Salangidae > Mallotus > Mallotus villosus. The sequence continues at coordinate 32,619 of CAEFZP010000650.1, forward strand.
CAGAGCACTGTCCCAGTGCTGCAGGTCTCTCCTCATCTGCACACACACACAGCATCAGAGCACTGTCCCAGTGCTGCAGGTCTCTCCTCATCTGCACACACACACAGCATCAGAGCACTGTCCCACTGCTGCAGGTCTCTCCTCATCTGCACACACACACAGCATCAGAGCACTGTCCCACTGCTGCAGGTCTCTCCTCATCTGCACACACACACAGCATCAGAGCACTGTCCCAGTGCTGCAGGTCTCTCCTCATCTGCACACACACACAGCATGCTAGTAACACTGTCCCAGTGCTGCAGGTCTCTCCTCATCTGCACACACACACAGCATCAGAGCACTGTCCCAGTGCTGCAGGTCTCTCCTCATCTGCACACACACACAGCATCAGAGCACTGTCCCAGTGCTGCAGGTCTCTCCTCATCTGCACACACACACAGCATCAGAGCACTGTCCCACTGCTGCAGGTCTCTCCTCATCTGCACACACACACAGCATCAGAGCACTGTCCCACTGCTGCAGGTCTCTCCTCATCTGCACACACACACAGCATCAGAGCACTGTCCCACTGCTGCAGGTCTCTCCTCATCTGCACACACACACAGCATCAGAGCACTGTCCCAGTGCTGCAGGTCTCTCCTCATCTGCACACACACACAGCATGCTAGTAACACTGTCCCAGTGCTGCAGGTCTCTCCTCATCTGCACACACACACAGCATCAGAGCACTGTCCCAGTGCTGCAGGTCTCTCCTCATCTGCACACACACACAGCATGCTAGTAACACTGTCCCAGTGCTGCAGGTCTCTCCTCATCTGCACACACACACAGCATGCTAGTAACACTGACCTGCCACTCACAATCCTCCAAGTGCTCTGTGGGTGTGTGTGTGGTGTGTGTGTGTGTGTTACCTCCAGGGCAGCGATAGGGCAGGAGGAGGACAGGTAAAGGTCCTGGGCTCTGTTGTATTCATTCAGGAACATGGCCAGGTGACCCGCCAGGAGGTTCCTGTCCTCTATCCCCTGAGAGAGACAGACACCAATATGTATATGCATGAGTATCTGTGTAGGTGTGCATGAGTATGTGTGTGTGTGTGTGTAGGTGTGTAGGTGTGTATGAGTATCTGTGTGTGTGTGTGTGTATGAGTATGTGTGTGTGTGTGTAGGTGTGTAGGTGTGTATGAGTATCTGTGTGTGTGTATGTGTATCTGTGTAAGTGTGCATGAGTATGTGTGTAGGTGTGTATGTGTAGGTCTGTATGTGTGTATATGTATCTGTGTATGTGTGTGTGTATGTGTATCTGTGTAGGTGTGCGTGTGTACCTGTGTAGGTGTGTATGTGTATCTGTGTAGGTGTGTATGTGTATCTGTGTAGGTGTGTATGTGTATCTGTGTAGGTGTGTGTGTGTGTATCTGTGTAGGTGTGTGTGTGTATGTGTATCTGTGTAGGTGTGTAGGTGTGTGTGTGTAGGTGTGTATGTGTGTAGGTGTATGTGTGTAAGTGTGTATGTGTAGGTGTGTAGGTGTGTAGGTGTATCTGTGTGTGTGTGTGTGTGTGTATATGTTTACCTGGATGTCCTCCAGGGACATCACCATGCCGATGTTGGAGCTCATGCGGTAGACTCTTCCAGCCAGCTGCAGCTCCATGTGGACCAGACAGGCATGACCCATCTCCCCCCAGCCCTCCACAGAGCCCAGGGCCCTGCACAACTCCCACGCCTCAGGGAACCTGAGCACACACACAGGCACACACACACACACACACACACACAGGCAAACACACACACACACACAGGCAAACACACACACAGGCAAACACACACACACACACACACACACACAGGCAAACACACACACACACACACACACACACACACACACACACACACACAGGTAAACACACACACACACACACACACACAGGTAAACACACACACACACACACACACAGGCAAACACACACACACACACACACACACACACACACAGGTAAACACACACACACACACAGGTAAACACACACACAGGTAAACACACACACACACACAGAGGTAAACACACACACACACAGAGGTAAACACACACACACACACAGGTAAACACACACACACACACACACACAGTGGTAAACACACACACACACAGAGGTAAACACACACACACACAGGTAAACACACACACAGTGGTAGACACACACACAGAGGTAAACACACACACACACACACACACACACACACACAGAGGTAAACACACACACACACAGAGGTAAACACACACACACACAGAGGTAAACACACACACAGACACATAGAGGTAAACACACACACACACAGTGGTAAACACACACACACAGTGGTAAACACACACACACACACACACACAGAGGTAAACACACACACACAGAGGTAAACACACACACACACAGAGGTAAACACACACACACAGTGGTAAACACACACACACAGAGGTAAACACACACACACACACACACAGAGGTAAACACACACAGAGGTAAACACACACACACAGAGGTAAACACACACACACACACAGTAGTAAACACACACACACACACACACACAGTGGTAAACACACACACACACACAGAGGTAAACACACACACACAGAGGTAAACACACACACACAGTGGTAAACACACACACACAGAGGTAAACACACACACACAGAGGTAAACACACACACACAGAGGTAAACACACACACACGTAGACACACACACACAGAGGTAAACACACACACACAACTTACAGGATAGTATCTCACCTCTTAAGCTGGAGTGCCTGTGTAAGCTGTTTGCGTAACTCCTCCACGGTGTGTGAGTGTGTGTGTGTGAGGAAGGTGTGTGTGCTCAGAGCCACGGTGCTGGTCTGCCCACTCTGAGTCTGACACACCAGCTCTCCGTTGTACAGCAGCAAGGGCTTCTGGGAGAAGGGCAGCTTGGTGTTCCCAACCAACTCCACCTGGGGACCTGGGGGGAGGAGAGGAGAGTTTAAGAAAGAAATAAGTTTATACAGGTGTTGGGGAATTTTAGTATTTTCTTAACTTTCTTGTCCAGCAAATCTCCTGTGTGTGTGCCGAGGCTCCTACCGTAGATGGTGTTCTTGTGGAAAGCATATGTGTAGGCTTTGTCGTCGTCATAGGCAACAAAAACTCCTCTGTCGGTGGGCCAGTTCTCCCAGAGGACCCCGGTGATGCTGGGGGGGGAAACCAGCAATATCCTGCAGCTCCTCCTGCTAGGGTTAGTTAGGGTTACACAGCTGGGCAACCTACAGCAGGCCAGCTACACTACATTGCTTCTGCACTACAATACTGCATCTTGTACATTTGTATTTTTTGTCATATTTGTATTTCTTGTATTTTTATTTTGTAAATTAGGCAACTTATATTTTATTGTATATTTTATTTTAATTCTAATTCCACTTTAGTATAGATAGTATAGATATATGATATATATATTTAGTATTCACCTTATTCCGCCCCGCCCACCTTTTTTAGTTCCGTTGTATTCGAACTTCCTGTTTGCCGGGGATATCATTCAATTCAATGGAAAACTGCCGAAAAGTCCCGCTGCTAAAACATTATATAAGGTTGGTGGATTTGTGCCAGTTGTGCTATGTTCGTGTGCTACAACAAGTCACCAATACACCCTTTCACTGGATGGCTTGAAAACGACTTTTAAGTGTCAGATCGCTGCTCTGCTTTGCTGCTATAAGTAGGCGTTACATTAGCCACAAACATAAGATGTTCTAACGATTTCACTGCAGGGCATATTTTCTATACCTTGTTTGAAAGCTTAAGCTTGCTATTAGCCATAAACTGCAAATGTATGAGTGACAAATTACACAAATTGTGCTGTAATAATAACTACTTACTAACCGAGAGTGAGGTCATGCCGGGAAATATCAAACGAGACTTGAACGTATCGACCGAGCGATAGCGAGGTTGATACGGCAAAGTCGAGGTTTGATATTTCCCGGCATGACCGAACGGTCGAGGTTAGTAAGTTGTTTATTATATGGCATTTTTAGCTCTTTTCATTTTGTAAATTGTAGGCTAATTGTAGCTAGCTAGGCTAGCTCTCAAGTCTTCTCACGGTGTGTTTCAGGTGTTGTCTAGCAACCAATTACTTTTGATAGAAAGCGGACAGTACGGTTCTGCTAAAATGGCTTTAATTCCAACACAAATAACGATTATTTTAGAAAGTTAACAATTTCTTCGGTCTCAGTTGACTTCGATATCGCTAATTTTGAAGATGACGTCAGAGGAGGGCAATAACAATACTTATTGGACCGCTGGTCAATACGGGTTTGGCATGACTACCCATTAGCCAATCAGAAGGCTCGTACTGTCGTTGCCATATAATAATAAATAATAAATATTATTATATGGCAACGACAGTACGAACCTTCTGATTGGCTAATGGGTAGTCATGCCAAACCTAATTGACCAGTGGTCCAATAAGTATTGTTATTGCCCTCCTCTGACGTCATCTTCAAAATTAGCGATATCGAAGTCAACTGAGTCCAGACGATACTGAAGACATCAACAGCGACGAAGAAATTGTTAACTTTCTAAAATAATCGTTATTTGTGTTGGAATTAAAGCCATTTTAGCAGAACCGTACTTTCCGCTTTCTATCAAAAGTAATTGGTTGCTAGACAACACCTGAAACACACCGTGAGAAGACTTGAGAGCTAGCCTAGCTAGCTACAATTAGCCTACAATTTACAAAATGAAAAGAGCTAAAAATGCCATATAATAAACAACTTACTAACCTCGACCGTTCGGTCATGCCGGGAAATATCAAACCTCGCCTTTGCCGTATCAACCTCGCTATCGCTCGGTCGATACGTTCAAGTCTCGTTTGATATTTCCCGGCATGACCTCACTCTCGGTTAGTAAGTAGTTAGTAACAACTTTTTCATCGAGGGTCTTTGGTAGAAGCTTTATTCAACGTGTTAAAACTTACATGAGTGCACTAGTAATCTTCCCTCGTGTCTAATGGCAATTATAAAGACGCATCTATTAACTAATTTGATTGCTGCGTTGTTTCAAAAGCTTTACATTACATTTAGATGCACTCGGACCACTTCTTTCCATGGTCAAAACAATCAAAAGACAGGGTCTGATTTCGTTTTCTCCAGTTGTTATGGAAGCCACTAACTGCACAGTTGACGCTGGGCATCTTTATTAGCCTTAAATGTGTACCAAAGCTTGTTTAAGACGTTCTCTTATAGTACTGTTTTAAAGCGGAAAGTATACAAACAGGAAATGAGAATACGCGGATTGCCGTGCCCATCGCGACTTCCGGAATAAGGTGAATAGATAGTCCACAAATTTAAATTTAAGGTTACTATATGTTTATTGTATGCACCTTCCTGCCAAAGCAAATTCCTTGTCTGTGCAAACTTTCATGGCCAATAAATCCCTTTCTAGAGCTGGGCGGTATGGCCTCAAATTTATATCAGGGTATCATTTTGAATTACGTACGGTAACGGTATCACAATATATTTGTTTTTCGAAAGAATTCTAGTCGGCTAGTCTACCGCACTCGAACTGATTTGGATGGAGTAGGGCAGGTGGGTCGCATGAGTTCATTTTTTCCAACTTTTGCCAGAGGTGGCACCACAGGTCCAAAAGTGGGCAAAAGTTGGGACATCAGAGTTTTCGGTAAACATCTGCACTGACTGTTTTTATAATACAGTCTATGCTCGATAGGGTTAGCAGGTTAGGGTTAGCAGGTTAGGGTTAGCAGGTTAGGGTTAGCAGGTTAGGGTTAGCAGGTTAGCAGGTTAGGGTTAGCAGGTTAGCAGGTTAGGGTTAGCAGGTTAGCAGGTTAGGGTTAGCAGGTTAGCAGGATAGGGTTAGCAGGTTAGGGTTAGCAGGTTAGCAGGTTAGCAGGTTAGGGTTAGCAGGTTAGCAGGTTAGGGTTAGCAGGTTAGGGTTAGCAGGTTAGCAGGATAGGGTTAGCAGGATAGGGTTAGCAGGTTAGCAGGTTAGGGTTAGCAGGTTAGCAGGTTAGCAGGTTAGGGTTAGCAGGTTAGCAGGTTAGCAGGTTAGGGTTAGCAGGTTAGGGTTAGCAGGTTAGGGTTAGCAGGTTAGGGTTAGCAGGTTAGCAGGTTAGCAGGTTAGGGTTAGCAGGTTAGCAGGATAGGGTTAGCAGGATAGGGTTAGCAGGTTAGCAGGATAGGGTTAGCAGGTTAGGGTTAGCAGGTTAGCAGGTTAGCAGGTTAGGGTTAGCAGGTTAGCAGGTTAGGGTTAGCAGGTTAGCAGGATAGGGTTAGCAGGTTAGCAGGTTAGGGTTAGCAGGTTAGCAGGATAGGGTTAGCAGGTTAGGGTTAGCAGGTTAGGGTTAGCAGGTTAGGGTTAGCAGGTTAGCAGGTTAGCAGGATAGGGTTAGCAGGTTAGGGTTAGCAGGTTAGGGTTAGCAGGTTAGCAGGTTAGCAGGTTAGGGTTAGCAGGTTAGGGTTAGCAGGTTAGCAGGTTAGCAGGTTAGCAGGATAGGGTTAGCAGGTTAGGGTTAGCAGGTTAGCAGGTTAGGGTTAGCAGGTTAGGGTTAGCAGGTTAGCAGGTTAGCAGGTTAGCAGGATAGGGTTAGCAGGTTAGGGTTAGCAGGTTAGCAGGTTAGCAGGATAGGGTTAGCAGGTTAGGGTTAGCAGGTTAGCAGGTTAGGGTTAGCAGGTTAGCAGGTTAGCAGGATAGGGTAAGCAGGTTAGGGTTAGCAGGTTAGCAGGATAGGGTTAGCAGGTTAGGGTTAGCAGGTTAGCAGGTTAGGGTTAGCAGGTTAGGGTTAGCAGGTTAGGGTTAGCAGGTTAGGGTTAGCAGGTTAGCAGGATAGGGTTAGCAGGTTAGCAGGTTAGCAGTAATGAGTTGTTGAGAGGAGTGGTCGATGCTCTGCCTCTTGGCCCGGGTTGGCTGTAGCTAGGAGATCACTGTGACTGACGGGTGCATTCACATGTTGCAGTCAGCGTTTGAAGTAGTGTGTTATAGTCAACAGAGTAAAAGGCCTGAAATTTGGCGAAGTATTTGATCAACTTGTTCAATTGCAATTCCTTTTTTCCGTTGCAAACGTTTTTTTTTCCGTTTTTAATAGTACATACATTAAATGCGCTGAATACTCCGCTGAGTCGAAAGTGGCGGACGGGGCCGTGAGCAGCATGCTCGCCACACGTGTGTGTGTGTGTGTGAGCGTGTGTGAGCGTGTGTGTGAGCGTGTGTGAGCGTGTGTGTGAGCGTGTGTGAGCGTGTGTGAGCGTGTGTGTGTGTGTGTGAGCGTGTGTGAGCGCGTGTGTGTGTGTGTGAGCGTGTGTGAGCGTGTGTGTGTGTGTGTGTGTGTGTGTGAGCGTGTGTGAGCGTGTGTGTGTGTGTGAGCGTGTGTGAGCGTGTGTGAGCGTGTGTGTGTGTGTGTGTGAGCGTGTGTGAGCGTGTGTGAGTGTGTGTGAGCGTGTGTGAGCGTGTGTGAGCGTGTGTGAGCGTGTGTGAGCGTGTGTGAGCGTGTGTGTGTGTGAGCGTGTGTGAGCGTGTGTGAGCGTGTGTGAGCGTGTGTGAGCGTGTGTGAGCGTGTGTGAGCGTGTGTGAGCGTGTGTGGTTCCTCACACTGGTGGGACAGAGCAGGAAGCCGTCACTCTTGTCATCGATGACGACGAGTCGGGTCCCGTTGGGGTCTGGGAAGACCCTCCTCACGGCCACGCTGAGAGAAAACTTACTGACCACCTGCCAGCCCTCCAGCAGCACACACACCACCATCCCTGACTGGCACACACACACACACACACACACACACACACAACAAGAAAAGACAAGGTGAAGAGAGGGCAGAGCTCAGATGGCTGAGGTCAGCAGAGGGTGAAGGGCCCTTAGGGTTACCTCAGTGCTGTAGAAGAGGAAGTCATTGGTGAGGGCGTGGCTGAGGATGCGACCTGGGAAATCTTTGTCAGGAAACAGCCTAGTCTGTCTCTGCTCCTCCTGCTCCTCCCCCTCGATCTGCACACACACACACACACACACACACACACACACCACACACACACACACACACACACACACACACACACCACACACACACACACACACACTTATTACAGCCTTGGCATACAGGGGGAATAATAATGTAGACACACACTCCTCACCATGTGTAATAATGTAGACACACACACTCCTCACCTTGTGTAATAATGTAGACACACACACTCCTCACCATGTGTAATAATGTAGACACACACACTTCTCACCATGTGTAATAATGTAGACACACACACCCTCACTGTAATGTGACACACACCCTCACTGTGTAATAATGTAGACACACACACTTCTCACCATGTGTAATAATGTAGACACACACACTCCTCACCATGTGTAATAATGTAGACACACACACTCTCTCACCATGTGTAATAATGTAGACACACACACTTCTCACCATGTGTAATAATGTAGACACACACACTTCTCACCATGTGTAATAATGTAGACACACACACTTCTCACCATGTGTAATAATGTAGACACACACACTTCTCACCATGTGTAATAATGTAGACACACACACTTCTCACCATGTGTAATAATGTAGACACACACACTCCTCACCATGTGTAATAATGTAGACACACACACTCCTCACCATGTGTAATAATGTAGACACACACACTCCTCACCATGTGTAATAATGTAGACACACACACTCCTCACCATGTGTAATAATGTAGACACACACACTCCTCACCATGTGTAATAATGTAGACACACACACTTCTCACCATGTGTAATAATGTAGACACACACACTCCTCACCATGTGTAATAATGTAGACACACACACTCCTCACCATGTGCACCTGCACTTTGCCATCCAGAAGAGCAGCAGCGTAGTCAGAGTTGAGACACATGCTCCCTATCGTCCCCAGGTACTCTACATCCTTCATCTTCTGTACACCTAGAGCACACACACACACACACATATATACAGTATATATACTGTCCTCCATCTTCTATACACCTGAAGCACACACACACACACACTTATATATATATAATGTCCTTCATCTTCTGTACACCTGGAGCACACAGACACACACTTATATATATATACTGTCCTTCATCTTCTGTACACCTAGAACACACACACACACACACACACACACACACACACACACACACACACACACACACACACACACATATATATATACTGTCCTTCATCTTCTGTACACCTGGAGCACACAGACACACACACCTCTGTCTCCCAGGCTGTAGAACCAGGCTCGGTTGTTCATCCCAACAGCGAGGTGATCTGGGCCCACGGCAATGAAGCTGGGCTCCACCTCCACTGCTATGACAACAGGTGCTTCCTGAAACACACACTGCTATGACAACAGGTGCTTCCTGAAACACACACTGCTATGACAACAGGTGCTTCCTGAAACACACACTGCTATGACAACAGGTGCTTCCTGAAACACACACTGCTATGACAACAGGTGCTTCCTGAAACACACACTGCTATGACAACAGGTGCTTCCTGAAACACACACTGCTATGACAACAGGTGCTTCCTGAAACACACACTTAGTCAAAGGATCCTTCGTCTGCCTGCTGCTTTTAAAAAAAACATTTTGAATCAAACTAATCCAAGTAGAATTTCCTTTCTTATCTTGGTATGGTAACCAGGGTGAAGGGGGCCGTATCCAGGTGTTAGGGTTAGGCCGCCCCAACCCACCTGAACCTAAAGGTAGACTGCAAAGGCAGATGTGTGTGCTGGGCTGTGTGTGTGCTGGGCTGAGTGTGTGTGTGTGTGCTAGGCTTGTGAGTGCTCACCCCCTCCACCTGGTTGGAGACGGTGACCTCCAGCAGGGATGTGAGGTAGGCCAGGCGTGTGCCCCAGCTGGCCCCCAGGATGGGCAGGCGTGTCAGGAACACGTGCAGGGTGCCCCTCTGGGTGGAGACAGCCAGCAGCTGCCCGTCATCTGTCCAGCTCAGCTGGTCCAGACCTGGGGGGTGAAGAGGGGACAGAACAGGGGGGGTGGAGAATAATCAGGGTGAGGGGGTGATAGAGTGAGGGCTGGAGTTAGGGTTATTAGGGTGATAGAGTGAGGGCTGGAGTTAGGGTTATTAGGGTGATAGAGTGAGGGCTGGAGTTAGGGTTATTAGGGTGATAGAGTGAGGGCTGGAGTTAGGGTTATTAGGGTGATAGAGTGAGGACTGGAGTTAGGGTTATTAGGGTGATAGAGTGAGGACTGGAGTTAGGGTTATTAGGGTGATAGAGTGAGGGCTGGAGTTAGGGTTATTAGGTTGATAGAGTGAGGGCTGGAGTTAGGGTGATAGAGTGAGGGCTGGAGTTAGGGTTATTAGGGTGATAGAGTGAGGGCTGGCGTTAGGGTTATTAGGGTGAGGGGGTGAGGGCTGGAGTTAGGGTTATTAGGTTGATAGAGTGAGGCTGGAGTTAGGGTGATAGAGTGAGGGCTGGAGTTAGGGTTATTAGGGTGATAGAGTGAGGGCTGGCGTTAGGGTTATTAGGGTGAGGGGGTGAGGGCTGGAGTTAGGGTTATTAGGGTGATAGAGTGAGGGCTGGAGTTAGGGTTATTAGGGTGATAGAGTGAGGACTGGAGTTAGGGTTATTAGGGTGATAGAGTGAGGACTGGAGTTAGGGTGAGGGGGTGAGGGCTGGAGTTAGGGTGAGGGGGTGAGGGCTGGAGTTAGGGTGATAGAGTGAGGGCTGGAGTTAGGGTTATTAGGGTGATAGAGTGAGGACTGGAGTTAGGGTTATTAGGGTGATAGAGTGAGGGCTGGAGTTAGGGTTATTAGGGTGATAGAGTGAGGGCTGGAGTTAGGGTTATTAGGGTGATAGAGTGAGGGCTGGAGTTAGGGTTATTAGGGTGATAGAGTGAGGACTGGAGTTAGGGTTATTAGGGTGATAGAGTGAGGGCTGGAGTTAGGGTTATTAGGGTGATAGAGTGAGGGCTGGAGTTAGGGTTATTAGGGTGATAGAGTGAGGGGTTATTAGGTTAAGGGTTTTTAGGGTTCTTCTTTGTGATTATAAAAACTTGTCACCTTGGTCTCATCGTCCAGGTTAACAATGGCGTGCATCTCCTTCAGCTCAGACAGGTCGTGGATCTTGATGCTGCAGGTTTAGGAGGAGGTTAGGGTCAGGACTAGGGGTAGTACACGTACACACATTCAGGAGGAGGGGTAGTACACGTACACACATTCAGGAGGAGGGGTAGTACACGTACACACATTCAGGAGGAGGGGTAGTACACGTACACACATTCTGGAGTAGGTTAGGGTTAGGAGGGGTAGTACACGTGCGTACACACAGTCAATAACACACTTCTACAGTATAATCTACCCCGTGCAGGCCCTCTACACATGGTCACTTAAGTGATATTCAAAAGGTGACTTAAGTGATAAATCAAGGAAAACAAACCCTTCATAGTCTCATAGGTGAATAAACATACTTTTCAGCTGAGGCAGGCACGGACAGTGTGTTTGGTGCAAGGTTACCTGTAGGGTCAGGGGTCAAGGTTACCTGTAGGGTTAGGGGTCAAGGTTACCTGTAGGGTTAGGGGTCAAGGTTACCTGTAGGGTTAGGGGTCAAGGTTACCTGTAGGGTCAGGGGTCAAGGTTACCTGTAGGGTTAGGGGTCAAGGTTACCTGTAGGGTTAGGGGTCAAGGTTACCTGTAGGGTCAGGGGTCAAGGTTACCTGTAGGGTCAGGGGTCAAGGTTACCTGTAGGGTTAGGGGTCAAGGTTACCTGTAGGGTTAGGGGTCAAGGTTACCTGTAGGGTCAGGGGTCAAGGTTACCTGTAGGGTCAGGGGTCAAGGTTACCTGTAGGGTTAGGGGTCAAGGTTACCTGTAGGGTTAGGGGTCAAGGTTACCTGTAGGGTTAGGGGTCAAGGTTACCTGTAGGGTCAGGGGTCAAGGTTACCTGTAGGGTCAGGGGTCAAGGTTACCTGTAGGGTTAGGGGTCAAGGTTACCTGTAGGGTTAGGGGTCAAGGTTACCTGTAGGGTCAGGGGTCAAGGTTACCTGTAGGGTTAGGGTGTCAAGGTTACCTGTTGTCTCCACAGGAGGCAGCCTTGTTGAGTGTGGGGGAGATGGCCACGCTCGTCAGGCTGTCCTTGTGGTTGTGGGCCTGGAACAGCTCCTGGCCGATCTCCTTGATGTGGGTGGAAATGACCACAAAGTATCCCTGGGAGAAGCCAATCATGATGTAGCCATCTCCATACCTGGTGTCATGTATTTATATAGGACTGGGTTCAGTGCTAGAGTAGGTGAGGGCGTGCAGCAGGTATAGGTAGTACCAGCGGTAGGATATGATGTGTCCGTAGCGTGGCTGGAAGGCCAGCTCGATAGGGTTATCTGGGTCGTTCAGGTTGTACAGGAACAGGGTCTTCTTCCCAACGGCAACACTCACCTGGAAAGAGGTGCTTGGATGTAGTTGGATGTAGCAGGATATTAGAACATGTCTTATTAGATCAAAACATTCGAGGCTAGGACTAATATCTCCATTTTCTACATGCTGCTCCAGATCCCTGCAAGAGGCGACTAGTGCTAGTCCCATTCTAAAGTCTGTCGTATCTAATCAAGCGAGCTTTCGGAGGTTGCAAGTGGCATACAATGACTCTCTGAGAATTTTGTTAAAACGGCCCAGATGGACCAGCGCCACCGAAATGTTTGTGACTGCTCGAGTTAACACTCTCCAATCTGTCAAAATCATGTTTAAATTCATCTGCCGTTTGAATAACTCAGAAAATCTGATTGTTTTGGAACTGACGAACATTGCATTTAGTGCCACACGGTACACATCACTGCTCTGGAAACACTGGTATAAGTGTCTTTTAATAGGGGGTTGCTAGACAACCTTGTATGTTGTTGTTGTTGTCATCACTGTTTGTATTGTTTTATGTTCTTTTGTATTTGGACTTGGAGTCTGTAATAAAAATTATCTATCTATCTAATCAGTCCTTCTGCAGCTCTTTTATCTTGTCATTCAGAACATACACACATCTACGCACACATATCTACGCACACACGTCTATGAACTAGAGCCCCTACCGATTTATCGGCCGGCCGATATTAGGCATTTGATTTTTTGGGGTAAGAACACCCTTCACCCAAGTGAAGAAACACCCTTTAATCATGTTATGAGTGTTGGCGTTGCATAGTTAGTCCACCAGAGGGCACTCTACAACGTCCCTGTTCAAAGGACTTTTGGACGTTTCATATCTTAAATTTGTATTTTTCTACATATTATTTATCAGAACTTTAATATATTTTGATGTTCCTCTATTCTGTTGTGACAATATGCATTATCATTATTTTAGTGAGGTGTCATAAATAACTAATGTTAGGGAAATCTGTTTGTTTATTACGTGTTTCTGGATTTAAAAAAAAAGTATATATATATATCGGACGATATATCGGAATATCAGATCAATTTAAATCACCAAATATTCGTATCGGTATCGGCCTTAAAAATCCTTTATCGGTCAGGCTCTACTGAAAACACACCTCACACACTCACAGTGCTCTCCCCTGGGAAGACCTCACACACTCACAGTGCTCTCCCCTGGGGAAGACCTCACACACTCACAGTGCTCTCCCCTGGGGAAGACCTCACACACTCACAGTGCTCTCCCCTGGGGAAGACCTCACACACTCACAGTGCTCTCCCCTGGGAAGACCTCACACACTCACAGTGCTCTCCCCTGGGGAAGACCTCACACACTCACAGTGCTCTCCCCTGGGGAAGACCTCACACACTCACAGTGCTCTCCCCTGGGGAAGACCTCACACACTCACAGTGCTCTCCCCAGGGGAAGACCTCACACACTCACAGTGCTCTCTCCTGGGGAAGACCTCTCATCCGTCTTCATCACAGAGAACTGGATATCCGCAGGGTCAGCTCGCACAGACATCTGAAAGAAAGAGGAGGAGGAGGGAGGGAGGGACAGAAAAAGAAAGGTGTTAGCTATGCTATGCCAGGCGTTAGATATGTAGTTCTGCTATGTGTTAGTTATGTAGCTATGAACGTGTTAGCTATGTGTAGTTATGTAGCTATGAACGTGTTAGCTATGTGTTAGTTATGTAGCTATGAACGTGTTAGCTATGTGTTAGTTATGTAGCTATGAACGTGTTAGCTATGAACGTGTTAGCTATGAACGTGTTAGCTATGTGTTAGTTATGTAGCTATGAACGTGTTAGCTATGTGTTAGTTATGTAGCTATGAACGTGTTAGCTATGAACGTGTTAGCTATGAACGTGTTAGCTATGTGTTAGTTATGTAGCTATGAACGTGTTAGCTATGAACGTGTTAGCTATGAACGTGTTAGCTATGTGTTAGTTATGTAGCTATGAACGTGTTAGCTATGTGTTAGTTATGTAGCTATGAACGTGTTAGCTATGTGTTAGTTATGTAGCTATGAACGTGTTAGCTATGAACGTGTTAGCTATGAACGTGTTAGCTATGTGTTAGTTATGTAGCTATGAACGTGTTAGCTATGAACGTGTTAGCTATGAACGTGTTAGCTATGTGTTAGTTATGTAGCTATGAACGTGTTAGCTATGTGTTAGTTATGTAGCTATGAACGTGTTAGCTATGAACGTGTTAGCTATGAACGTGTTAGCTATGAACGTGTTAGCTATGCCAGTATTGACCTGTCTGACTGTATCTCCTTCGTGGTTGCTAATGGTGATGGTACGGTCTTCGCTGCCCAGAGCAAGCAGGTTCTGAGAACTCCAGCACCCACAAGTTATCCTCTTGGTGTGCTTACCTATTCGCATTTGTGTGGAGGGGTGTGTGTGTGTGTGAGGGGTGTGCGTGTAGGGGGGTTGTGTGGTTTGTGGAGTGTGTGTGTAGGGGGTGTGTGGTGTGTGTGTGTATGTGTGGGTAAATGAGGAGAGAAAAACGTCAGATGTTTTGAGTATATTGATTGCTGTGGAAGACTACTATGATGAATTAGTTTGTGCATGCATGTTTGTATGTGTATGCACACTTGTCTTTTGATGTGTATATGTGTGTGTAGGTGTATTTGTGTGTGTGTGTGTGTGTGTGTGTGTGTGTGTGGTGTGTGTGTGTGTGTGTGTGTGTTACCCAGTACAGGGATCTTGCGTGACGTCTGTTGGTTGTAGATGAGCAGGTTTCCTTTGGCTGTTCCAACAGCTAACAGGGGGCTCGTCTTCGACCACAGGATGAAGGACATCTGATCTCTAAGGAAGAGCAGGTAAGAGAGGTCTGTCCCAACACATCCACCTTGACACACCAGGGGGCACAACACATCCACCTTGACACACCAGGGGGCACAACACATCCACCTTGACACACCAGGGGGCACAACACATCCACCTTGACACACCAGGGGGCACAACACATCCACCTTGACACACCAGGGGGCCCAACACATCCACCTTGACACACCAGGGGGCCCAACACATCCACCTTCACACACCAGGGGGCCCAACACATCCACCTTCACACACCAGGGGGCCCAACACATCCACCTTCACACACCAGGGGGCCCAACACATCCACCTTCACACACCAGGAGGCCCAACACATCCACCTTCACACACCAGGGGGCCCAACACATCCACCTTGACACACCAGGGGGCCCAACACATCCACCTTCACACACCAGGGGGCCCAACACATCCACCTTCACACACCAGGGGGCCCAACACATCCACCATCACACACCAGGGGGCCCAACACATCCACCTTGACACACCAGGGCGCCCAACACATCCACCTTCACACACCAGGGGGCACAACACATCCACCTTCACACACCAGGGGGCCCAACACATCCACCTTGACACACCAGGGGGCCCAACACATCCACCTTGACACACCAGGGGGCCCAACACATCCACCTTGACACACCAGGAGGCCCAACACATCCACCTTCACACACCAGGGGGCCCAACACATCCACCTTCACACACCAGGGGGCCCAACACATCCACCTTCACACACCAGGGGGCCCAACACATCCACCTTCACACACCTGGGGGCCCAAGCAGCCCTACAGTAGACCCACCTCATGCCGCTGTCTATCTGGGAGGACTTGTTGACATTGGCATCCCACAGGTGGATGGAGCTTGACTTTTCAGCAATGACAGCCAGGGTGTCTCCATCTTTGTCCCAGTCCATGGCTATGCAGCGCCTGTGCTCAGCAGGGAGTCTCAGTTGTGCCAGGCATGACATGTTGACAACATAGAGACAATTTAATACAGTCATACTAACCCTGGGAGGGTAAGTTCATTCTTCTTCTGCCCGTGTCGATCATAGATCTTCACTGAGCTGTCAGGGCTGTGGGTGAGGAAGAGAGCATGTTGGTTTAGTTGATAGACGCGTCAACAAAACGGAAATCAATCCCAGCAGCTGGCAGTATTTTTGCCTTATAAAACAGTACTCAATATACTAACTCACCCAGACACAGCAATGTAGTTCCCCAAAGTTTTCTGCCATTTGTATTGCAGGGTAGATCCGTGCCAACCTCTGTCTGCCAGGGTAAAGACACGCTACGGAAGGAAAGGAAAACATTCACTTTCCCTAGAGAATATTGGTTATTTGCAACAGGTGATCATGCGAAGCTACTCGAGCGTTTGCTATCAATCGTGTGGCTAATTGCTCTACTTACGCTAGCAACGCTAGCTAACAGATAGTTCCAGTCATTGCTCCGTTTTATGTCCCTTAGGAAAAAGGGTTAACGGAAACGACATACAGTAAGGGTTAGGGTTAGGGACATACAGTAAGCTATAACCAATCAAATGAACGTGCCGCTTACCTTCATTTTTTTGATTTTATCCGCGAGATATATATTTTTCACTCAAGCATCCGCTAAAGTTGTGTACATGTCCCAGAATGCTTCACTCTACAGCGTCCGCATTAGCCAGGGCGATGTCATAGCAACAGCCAATGAGCAGTCCTGGGGCGTTGCGCAGTGCTGGCTTGTCACCACCAGATGGATCCCGCTCGTGCCCACTGTTAACTGACATCTTGGATAAGCCATTTTATAAGCACAATAAAGCCTACAACAGTGGTGATCTCTGTCCTGTACAAATAAGGCCTGACAATGTCCATCTTGCCGGCAGTGAGAGAAAGGAAGGTTTGTTTAAATGTTTGATAAAAAAAGGGAGAATCAATGAGCAATGAAAATTGTGTAAATATTGCACACCGTTTACAGAGCCTGGAGCCATGTAGTTAATTCATTCGTTTTTCCGTCTAGTCTTTATGGAGTAAACAGAAGTCGAATATAACTGGGAGAGTTGTACAATACATAGCCCACTAAGGCCGAGAGCAGTCATGTTTTTATTCTTTAATCTGTGTTCCCCGCGTCTGACCTGGGGGCTGTTGCACAAAAGTAGAATAAAGATATCCAGGATAACTGAAAAGGCGCCGCTTGACTTAATGTGATCAGCTCATCGCGGCTTAATCGGTTGCACGTTTGCCGAGCCAGGATGAGAAGGTAAAGCTATGTCAATTCAGGTGTACATAGTTGGGATAAGTGCAGCTTCACGGATTTCTTAAATAGACCAAGGTATCGATCACAAATTCACTGATGCAGCACATGCGTGCAGCATTCTTCACCCGCTGAGCAACAATTAATAATATACGATCAGCAAGACTAATATGTTATAGCCTACAAATACGTAAAATACATGACCAAGACTATGAAATGTGAGGACATATAATAAAAATGTGTGCAAAAAAATTTGCAGCTCAGCCCAGTTTGTGTGGGATTGTGCAATCCGAGAGGAGGCACAGCTAGTCGCTTCTTTCCCCTTATTTAAACAGGAAAATACTTAAATTCAGCGATAGTGGCTATAAAACCCCTTGGAATCATCCAATAATTATATTTATATCACAGATCAGTGGACACATATTATGATTTTATGTTATTCGTTTTATTACATATGATAACACTGCCTCCCCTGACCGCACGTCACTGCAGGTAGCCTACTCCGCCGAAAAAGCTAACAGGTCAGATTTGTCCCGAAATACCCTTTCATGTCTAAAAGCACGTCTTAGTATCAGTGCTTCTTAGTTCAACATGTCGTTTAGAAATGGGAATGCCATGGTGCAAGAAGAAACATAGATACCTTATAATATTGCCCTCATCACTGACTTTATTCAACCATTTCTAACCATCTAAACAACTGCAATAGTATGGTTTAAAATCTAACTCGTGACAGCAATAGTGACAAGTAGCCTAATGCATGTTAAAATGCATGCCCTCGAGGACCGGAGTTTGACACCCGTGGTCTAAAGCAACATCAATAACAGCATTCTGAAGACTGTCTAAAGCAGGGTTCTCCAATCCTGGTCCTCGAGGGCCGCTGTCCTGCATGTTTTAGATGTTTCCCTGCTCCAGCACACCTGATTCAAATGATTGGTCATTACCCGGCTTCCACAGAGCTTGATAACAACCCATTCATTTGAAACAGATGTGCTGGAGCAGGGAAACATCTAAAACATGCTGGACAGCGGCCCTCAAGGACCAGGATTGGAGAACCCTGGCCTAAAGAATCAACCCCAAACCCAACCATCTCATGTGGATAGCCGAGGAGATAGCTCAGCAGATACGTGCGGAGATAGCTGACCATGACGGAGAAAGAATACAAACAGCCAACATTTTATTACTCATCAGTGAAAATAGCAAGAACAGGAAACCTCAGTTTTGACATTCTCTAGTGAACTGGTCCTCTGTTGAATCTAACAACAAGAAACAAACTATACTGTTTCATTCTGAGTAAAAAAGGAAACTAACTTTACACTGCGGTTACATACTGGTCTTACTAATCAAAGCAGACCAAACTGTTTTGAGGATCTTTTCAGGGCTGATAGAACCTCCAAAACTACAGTAACATGATCTCTGCCGCGTTGCTATTGTGAGGATCTGAGGATCCAGATCCCGTCCACCAGATCCCGTCCACCAGATCCCGTCCACAGCTGCTCTCAGGTCATCCTGCCTACATGACACGCTCACACCTGTGTTACTGTTCATCACACTGGTAACCCACATAATAACCCAGTTCTTCCAGAGGGTTAGTGTGAGTGTTTCTCCTGGGTGACAACACTAATAAGACATTTTTCTTCTTTTTGATGCAATGTTTACTTTCTGCCTTTGCCCTTCCCTTTCCCCTTCCCCTTCCCAGAATCCCCAGCTTTCTCCTTCTTGGGCTCCTTGGTCAGCTTCGCTTTCTTTTGCTGTGGAGAGACAAGAGACTTAGTCCGGACACACACACTTAGTCCGGACACACACACTTAGTCCACACAACCGCTCCTGATAGGTTGCCAGATAAAACACTCAGTGAGGTATTACTGGATTAAACAATTACTTTGATCATGGCGTCTGCATCAAGGCCTTCCTCCTCATCCTCCTCCTCCTCAGGCACCTGGCTGTCTGGCTCCGCCCCCTGCAGGTCCTCCCCCCCCCCTCCTCCACGACGCCCCTTCTTGATTGGCTGCAGGGAGTATGGGGTCAGGTGCACCTCGCGGTTGTATGCTCGCGTGAAGGCAGCTTTTACCTGGAGAGACACCCAAAGTGAGTCCTAGCCCTGACCACACACACCCAGGGTTAGTCCTAGGCTAGCCCTAACCATGGATTAGGACCAAATCCCTTGCAGTCCTCCCTCCCCCATCCTCCTCCCTCCTCCCTCCCCCATCATCCTCCCTCCCCCATCCTCCTCCCTCTCCCTCCCTCCTCCCTCCCCCATCCTCCTCCCTCCTCCCTCCCCCATATCCTCCGCCCTCCCCCATCCTCCGCCCTCCCCCATCCTCCTCCCTCCTCCCTCCCCCATCCTCCTCCCTCCCCCATCCTCCGCCCTCCAGGAGTAGACATGCATCCAAAGAGACTGAATGCCCCCCATGACCCCTCCCTGACCTTGGGGTCCAGCTTGGCGTAGGGATGGGTCTGGCCTCCCCAGACGCTGATCTCCATGATGCTGTCCACGTCCTCCCTGACGAGGTGATATTGATCCATGAGCTGGACGGCCTGGGCCGCTCCCTCAGCACCCTGCCTCTGGAGGGGACAAAGCAGCATCCTCCCAAAGTACGGCATGTAGTCCAGGTTCACCGTCTCACTGCTGCTAAGTGTCCTGTGGCAGGGTGGGGGGTAGGGGTGGGTAGGGGTAAGTACCTTGCGATACGATATATATCACGATACACATGTTACGATTCAATACATCACGACATCACTACGGAATCACGATACTTACTGAACTGCTAAAGTAAAACCTCAAATAATATTAGGACAATCTTTCGTTAATGGGGATCAGCTAAAGATTGGCCTTTGAAGTATATAGTTTAATACTACCCTTAAAAAAAGAACCACTCAAGTGTAAATGAATTAAAACTAAGTCTAAATATAATATTAAGGATCTGATCTTCAGAACGTCTACATTTAATATTAAGGATTAGAGGAGAGAGGGAAGAGAGAGGGAGGAGAGAGGGAGGAGAGGGAGGAGAGAGGGAGGAGAGAGGGAGGAGAGAGGAAGGAGAGAGGAAGGAGAGGGAGGAGAGAGGGAAGAGAGGGAGGAGAGAGGGAGGAGAGAGGTAGGAGAGAGGGAGGAGAGGGAGTTGACCTTCAGGCTAAGTTAGACAGTCCACACAAATAAATAAATAATAAAAAGTACAAAATAATAAATATTGATTTGAGCTCAGAGTATCGATACAATGTTGTGAAGCCAAGAATCATTAAAATGATTTATTGGCACAGCCCTAGTGGGGGGGGTGACGGGGGTTAGTGTGTGTATATCCTGTTGTGTATCGTGTGTGGTGGGTGTGTGTATTGTGTGTATATTGTGTGTGGTGGTTGTGTGTATGGTGTGTGGTGGTTGTGTGTATGGTGTGTGTGGTGGTTGTGTGTATGTGTGGTGTGTGTATGGTGTGTGTGTGTGTATGGTGTGTGTGTGTATGGTGTGTGTATGGTGTGTGGTGTGTGTGTGTGTGTGTGTGTGTGTGTGTGTGTGTGTGTGTACTTCAGGCTCATGTGTGAGGTCAGCTCCTGCATGATTCGGGTGTGCTTGCTGGTGGACGAGTGTTTTCCCAGCCAGCTGGGGAAGGAGGGGAACTGGGACATGTAGCCTCGCATGAGCTCCCCCGGCAACACGCTCGCATAGATCGCCTGGAACACACACACACACGTCAATAAAACACACAAATACAAGTCAATCACACACACACACAGAGAAAGACATGCAGTTTGATCAGGTTCTGTTCGACCATAAAAAAAGAAGTAGATTGACAAAAGCTTTTTCTCACAGTGTCAAAAGAAAGTGTGTATTTGGGGTACCTGAGTGGGCAGCAGAGACCACGTCTGTCGAGAGCGGATCTGTCTGTCCACCAGGTCACCATCACAGATGGAGTCAGCTGTTCTACTGAGGAGCACCAGTAGGGCCTGCATGTTGCCCCTGGACCGGAGGAGGAGAGAGGGAGGGGGGAGAGGAGGGAGAGAGGGAGGGGGGGAGAGGAGGAGAGAGGGAGGGGGGAGAGGAGGAGAGAGGGAGGGGGGGAGAGGAGGAGAGAGGGAGGGGGGAGAGGAGGAGAGGGAGGGGGGAGAGGAGGAGAGAGGGGTGGGGGGAGAGGAGGAGAGAGGGAGAAGAGGAGAAAGAGGGAGGGAGAGTTGAAAAGGAGGAATGGATGGAGAAGAGCAGGAGAGAGGAGAGGACAAGAACAGAAAGGACCCATTTACAACCAGGTATACTTCCCTGTTGAACCAATCAGGTACACTCTCCACTCATGCCACAGTCTCCTCTGCTACTATACACCTCCCAACTCTCCACCTCCTCCCCACTTCACCACCACACCTCCCTCCTCCCCACTTCACCTCCACACCTCCCTCCACCACACCTCCCTCCACCACACCTCCCTCCACCACACCTCCCCCCAGGTAAGGGGCAGCGTGTTACCTAGCAGCAGCAGGCTGCACGTGGGGGTAGTTCTCCTGGACGAACAGGGGGGCCAGTGAGTAGTCGTGGAAGAACAGATCTGACTTGTCCTGGAGGCTGGTGGGTGTGTCACTCCCAGAGGAGAACACCCTCCTGCACACGTCGAACGGGCCCAGGCGGGTGTCCTTGCGTGCACCTTGGGCATCTTGCCTCGCCTGGTCGTACGACAGCGTCTTGTGGGTCGACGACCACATGCTGAGGTTGTGTAGCACCTGCAGTGGGGTTGGCATGGTTACAGAGGTCGCCTGGGTTCGTGTCTGGGCTGCACTAACACACAGCAGCTGTCCTGTTACCTGTCGAATGTCCTGATTGGACGCCAGGATGATTTCATTGAGGGCAGCGGGCAGGATCTTGATGCCCTCCTTGAAGGAGATGGACATCATAGCTCCCTGGGAGGGGGGGGGGTATAAAGCAGGTATAACTTGGTGTGTGTGGAGGGTGTGTGTGCGTACCTTGATCTGCTCCAGAGGGTATAACTTGATGGTGTGTGTGTGTGTGTGTGTGTGTGTACCTTGATCTGCTCTAGGCGGGGTCTCTGGAAGCGGAGGTCGTAACAGTAGTTGGCCAGTGAGCGGATCTTCTGGTGGTTTCGGTCGTTACACATGCAGATGATGGGGATCTTCGACTGCTTGATCAGACCAATCATCTCCTGCAGGGGTCAGAGGTCACAAGGCAGTGAAGGGAAATATAGATGAAGATCTGATGGGTCCCGTAAAGAACAACACTGTCTGTATGTAACCTGGTGAGTGTAGCTGTGTGTGTGTGCATGGCTGTGTGTGTGTGTGTAGCTGTGTGTGTGTGTGCATGGCTGTGTGTGTGTGTGTAGCTGTGTGTGTGTGTGTAGCTGTGTGTGCATGGCTGTGTGTGTGTGTGTGTAGCTGTGTGTGTGTGTGCATGGCTGTGTGTGTGTGTGTAGCTGTGTGTGCATGGCTGTGTGTGTGTGTGTAGCTGTGTGTGTGTAGCTGTGTGTGTGTGGAGCTGTGTGTGTGTGTAGCTGTGTGTGTATGTGCATGGCTGTGTGTGTGTGTGTGTGTGTGCATGGCTGTGTGTGTGTGTGCATGGCTGTGTGTGTGTGGAGCTGTGTGTGTGTGTAGCTGTGTGTGTGTGTATGGCTGTGTGTGTGTGTGCATGGCTGTGTGGTGTGGTGCATGGCTGTGTGTGTGTGTGTGTGTGTGTGCATGGCTGTGTGTGTGTGGAGCTGTGTGTGTGTGTAGCTGTGTGTGTGTGTGTGCATGGCTGTGTGTGGTGTGTGTGTGTGTGTGTGTGTGGTGTGTGTGTGTGTGTGTAGCTGTGTGTGTGTGTATGGCTGTGTGTGTGTGTGTACCTGTGTGTGTGTGTGTGTGTGTGTGTGTGTGTGTGTGTGTGTGTGTGTGTGTAGCTGTGTGTGTGGTGTGTGTAGCTGTGTGTGTGTGTGTGTGTGTGGTGTGTGTGTGTGTGTGTGTGTGTGTGTGTGTGTGTGTGTGTGTGTGTGTGTGTGTGTGTGTGTGTGTGTGTGTGTGTGTGGTGTGTGTGTGTGTGTGTGTGTGTGTGTGTGTGTGTGTGTGTGTGTACCTGTATCCCCCCTCGGTCCTCGTTGCCAGCCATGCCGTCCACCTCGTCCATGATGAGGACGTGTTTATTACTCACCTTCTGAGCTGAGCCTGAAACACACACACTCATTATTATACTGGTGCTGTTGATGCTGTGACTGTGTGGTGTGGATCTGTGTGTGTGTGTGGGGTGTGGGGGGGTGGGGGTGTGGTGTGGGAGTGTGGTGTAGTGGTGGGGGTGGTGGGGGGATCGGGGGGTGGGTGGTGGGTGGGTGTGTGGGGTGGGGTGGGAGATGGGGTGGGTGGGTGTGGGTGTGGATATGTGTGTGGGTGTGGTGGGGGTGGGATGCGGTGTGGGTGTGGTGGTGGGGGATCGTGTGTGGGTGTGGATAGTGGTGTGGGTGTGTGGGGTGGGGGATCTGGTGTGGTGGTGTGGTGGTGGGGATCTGTGTGTGGTGTGGATCTGTGTGTGTGTGTGGTGTGTAGATCTGTGTGTGTGGATCTGTGGTGTGGGTGGATATGTGTGGTGGTGTGTGGGTGGGTGTGTGTGGATCTGTGTGTGTGTGTGTGGGTGTGGATCTGTGTGTGTGTGGTGTGTGTGTGTGGTGTGGGATCTGTGTGTGTGTGTGTGGATCGTGTGGGTGGTGTGTGTGTGGTGTGGATCTGTGTGTGGTGTGTGTGGTGTGTGGATCTGTGTGTGTGTGTGTGGTGGTGTGGGTCTGTGTGTGTGGTGTGGATCTGTGTGTGGTGTGTGTGGTGTGTGGATCTGTGTGTGTGTGTGTGTGTGGTGTGGATCTGTGTGTGTGTGTGGTGTGGGGTCTGTGTGTGGTGTGGATCTGTGTGTGTGTGTGTGGTGTGTGGATCTGTGTGTGTGTGTGTGTGTGTGGTGTGTGGATCTCTGTGTGTGTGTGTGTGGATCTGTGTGTGTGTGTGTACCTGAGTAGTAGTTCTTGGTGCTGTGTGTGTGTGTGTGTACCTGAGTAGTAGTTCTTGATGCTGTGTGTGTGTGTGTGTGTGTGTGTGTGTGTGTGTGTGTGTACCTGAGTAGTAGTTCTTGATGCTGGTGTTGTTGAGTGACTCAGCGATCAGCTCTGTGTGTGTGTGTGTGTACCTGAGTAGTAGTTCTTGATGCTGTGTGTGTGTGTGTACCTGAGTAGTAGTTCTTGATGCTGGTGTTGTTGAGTGACTCAGCGATCAGCTCTGTGTGTGTGTGTGTGTGTGTGTGTGTGTACCTGAGTAGTAGTTCTTGATGCTGTGTGTGTGTGTGTGTGTGTGTGTACCTGAGTAGTAGTTCTTGATGCTGGTGTTGTTGAGTGACTCAGCGATCAGCTCTGTGTGTGTGTGTGTGTGTGTGTGTGTGTGTACCTGAGTAGTAGTTC
>CAEFZP010000650.1:62500-90000 GCA_903064625.1 Mallotus villosus
GAGTTGCCCCTCTTCTTCTCTGCATCTTCCGGGCTGGTGCTCTACACACGCACACACACACACACACACACATTGTGACAGGGTTATTTAAGCGAGTCTCCTTGTGACAGGGTTATTTAGTGAGTCTCCTTGACAGGGCAGCTTTAAGCTCTTACCTCTGATTTCTTGGGAGATGATTTGAATGTGGTGGACGTGGTTATTCCAGCACCACTTCCTGTTTTGGGTGTGGCTTTCCTGTGTGTGGTGGCAGCGCTGACGGGTTCCTTCTTAGGAGAGACGGGCTCTTTCTTAGGAGAGACGGTCACTTTCTTAGGAGAGACGGGCTCTTTCTTAGGAGAGACGGGCTCTTTCTTAGGAGAGACGGTCACTTTGACCTTCCCCACTCCCTCCTCTCCCTCCTTCCTCTCCCCTCTCTCCTGCTTCCTCTTCATCAGGGCCAGTTTGGAGCTGGCTTTGGGAGGCAGGACCTTTTTAGGGGACGGACCAATCACTTCCTCCTTGTGGTTGCCCGTCCCATTGGCCTGTGAGTGAGAGGAGCTGCTGTGGGCTGCTCTGGTCTTCTCAGGTGAAGAGGAACGAGGACCAGAGTGCTTACGAGCCTGAGGGGACATACAGTACAGTAGAGCCAGGGGAGAACCACACACAGCCAGACACACAGCCAGACACACAGCCAGACACACAGCCAGACACACAGCCAGACACACAGCCAGACACACAGCCAGACACACAGCCAGAGTGTGTGAGCACAACAGGGACAGTGTGTGTGTGTGTGTACGGTTGACTGGTCACCTTCTTGGCATGTGGTTCTTCATCCAACATGGCCAGAGTTTTAGCAAACTGCTCATCCTCATGGACCTGCTTCTCAACCTAGGGGAGAGAAAGAGGGGGGGAGGGAGAGGGTGTAAGAGGGAGAGAGGGGGAGTGAGGGCTCCCCCCGCAGCTCCCCCCCCGCAGCTCCTCCAGCTACCCCTGCAGGCTGATTACCTCCATGTCCATCTGCTGTAGCAGCTCATCACTCAACTCCTCCTGAGATACCTGGACACACACACGCAGACAGACAGGCACAGACAGACAGGCACAGACAGACAGGCACAGACAGACAGGCACAGACAGACAGGCACAGACAGACAAGCACAGACAGACAGGCACAGACAGACAGGCACAGACAGACAGGCACGCAGACACACAGGGTTAGGGTTAAAGGTCAGGGATGATCTTTTTCACCTTCCCTCGTGTCCAGCGTCTAAGCAGCCTCAAAGTTACTAACTGTTCGTCAGTGTTTTTATAGCTGCCAATCATGTATCTCCAGCTAGCGCTCTGGTCGTACTCACAGCCTTCCTCTTGGTACTGGCCACCAGCTTCCTGTCCGAGCGCTGAACACCTCCACTACCAAAGTAGTCCATCACAGAGGTGGGGGTGAGTCTGGGCGGGGGTGGGGCAGAGGTGGGGGTGACCGGTACTCTGGTCTGGGTAGGTTTTGGAGGAGACTTTGTCGTCTCCTTGGGCGACAAAGAGGTATTTTCAGTCTGTTTCTTCTTTGCTGGTTTGGCCACACTATTCTCCTTGGGCTTGGAGGACTTGAGAGACAGGAAGTCATCATTGTCGGAGTCTGAGGAGATCGCAGGTGCAGAGAGAAAGCAAGAGCAGAAGGGGGAAGAGAGCAAGAGATGAATCACAGCAACAAGTCTCAGAGGATGCATGCTGTGGAATAGACAAACTTCACTGAGGAATGGGAGGGGGGCTGGCAGGGTGTGTCTCACCAGTCTCTGAGATGTACTATACTGGCAGGTTGTGTCTCACCAGTCTCTGAGATGTACTATACTGGCAGGGTGTGTCTCACCAGTCTCTGAGATGTACTATACTGGCAGGGTGTGTCTCACCAGTCTCTGAGATGTACTATACTGGCAGGGTGTGTCTCACCAGTCTCTGAGATGTACTATACTGGCAGGGTGTGTCTCACCAGTCTCTGAGATGTACTATACTGGCAGGGTGTGTCTCACCAGTCTCTGAGATGTACTATACTGGCAGGGTGTGTCTCACCAGTCTCTGAGATGTACTATACTGGCAGGGTGTGTCTCACCAGTCTCTGAGATGTACTATACTGGCAGGGTGTGTCTCACCAGTCTCTGAGATGTACTATACTGGCAGGGTGTGTCTCACCAGTCTCTGAGATGTACTATACTGGCAGGGTGTGTCTCACCAGTCTCTGAGATGTACTATACTGGCAGGGTGTGTCTCACCAGTCTCTGAGATGTACTATACTGGCAGGGTGTGTCTCACCAGTCTCTGAGATGTACTGCACTGGACCCTTCTTGGGAGGGGAGGTCTCCGTCTTCCTCTCTGGCTTCTCCTCCTCGGAGTCTGGAAGTGGAAAGTTGATATTCAAACCTGATCGTACAATAGCATCCCTCTAAGGAGACCGTCAGGGTCACACCTGACTCTATGAAGGGTCACACCTGACTATGAGCGGTCATACCTGACTCTATGAAGGGTCATACCTGACTCTACGAAGGGTCACACCTGACTCTATGAAGGGTCATACCTGACTCTACGAAGGGTCACACCTGACTCTATGAAGGGTCACACCTGACTCTACGAAGGGTCACACCTGACTCTATGAAGGGTCACACCTGACTCTATGAAGGGTCACACCTGACTCTATGAAGGGTCACACCTGACTCTATGAAGGGTCACACCTGACTCTATGAAGGGTCACACCTGACTCTATGAAGGGTCACATCTGACTCTGAAGGGTCACACCTGACTCTATGAAGGGTCACACCTGACTCTATGAAGGGTCATACCTGACTCTATGAGCGGTCTCTTCTTCTTCTTCTTGTCACAGAGCTGTATCTTCTCTGCCTTGAGACTGGTTCTCTAAAACATGGATGCACAACTGTCAACAAACTGTGGCTGGTTTTGATATATACAGTACAAATTTACATTACCTCCATTTTATTCATTTAGCTGACACTTATTTAAGACAAGGTATGAAGGATCAGAAGAGCACAGGAGAGCACAGGGTTAGGGTTCTAGTTATACAGTACATCAGTGGTCAGAGTCAAGCAACAGACACAGTCTAAAGTCACATCTCAGCTACCAGACACTGTGTAAAGTAACATCTCAGCTACCAGACACAGTGTAAAGTAACATCTCTGCTACCAGACATTGTGTAAAGTAACATCTCAGCTACCAGACACAGTGTAAAGTAACATCTCTGCTACCAGACATTGTGTAAAGTAACATCTCTGCTACCAGACATTGTGTAAAGTAACATCTCAGCTACCAGACACAGTGTAAAGTAACATATCAGCTACTAGACAGTGTAAAGTAACATATCAGCTACTAGACAGTGTAAAGTAACAGCTAGAAATACCTCTGCTACAGTCTTACAGTTACATGTATCTTGATTACAGTGGTGCCTGGAATGGGTTCAGTTTCATGTCAGTCATACCGAGTAACATCATGATCTCGACTACGTCCAGGGGAGGGACAACATTACAGGTATCTCAGGAATGAATGACCTGCTGCTTTAGATGTAAAGCGTCCAGGTGTGACCTGGTGATGATGTCTGTTACCTTGGTGATGTCCGTTACCTTGGTGATGTTTTTCTTTTTCTTCACGTCTTCCTCTGGGGACACCGATTTAGTTTTCTTTTTTTTGTCATCGTTAGTGAGCGCGCTCAAATTTGGGCCGGGTTTGTGAACCGCGGGTTTGCTCGGCGCAAAGAACCGCCGGATGTCCTGAAATAGTTTCAAAGATAGTGACATTTGATTAGACCAAATTCACAACATGTTGACATGCACAGTGTTAGAGGAAAACACCATGTTAACGTTTGGGACAGCAGTGCAGTTAAGAAAGGCATGCTGCTGGAAACACAGTACTAGTCTTGTTAGTGTTTAAACATGAGCTGGTATTTAGCCTACAGTTGTTGTGATAATGCAGTTGATAAGCTAGCTAGAGAATCTGACTTTGCTAACCAGCTAGCATAGTGCTGTGTGCGCGCGACTAAGATGATCAGCACGGTGTCTGTAAACTTTCAACAGTTACACAGAATCTACGAACTATAAACTGAAAACATCGATGCACTAACCCTGTTACTTACCATATTCAACTGTATGGCGTAATTGTCGTATTGATTGCTGTCAGATCTGTTCACTACGCACTTTCAGCAGAGCTCCTTGGCGCGAACTATGATTGTTTCAGGGCGGCGCTTGGAAGTGATGTCACGTCCAGAGGAAGCTTCCTCCGGTGTCGGTACCGACTGTAAAAACAAGGAACCGGAGAAGGAACCGAGCTCTTCTGGACTGAAGACCGAGTGGCCTGGGAGAGATGTCTACAGTTGGACCCTTCCTGTTGTCGCTAACCTGCACATCATCATGCGTAGCTTTGTTCAACCACGTTTATAAACGAATATCAGTTAGTGTCTTTAGTCTTTGATGACCAACATTTTTTTTTAAAGTTTTGAAATATTTTCTTTATCTTCGCAATGCATTAATGTATTCATTCAGTATTACAGGTATTTCTCAATTAACTTGATTTTGATCATTTTTTATTCTTGAATACAAATAATGTTTGTATCCTATACCCTTCTAATGCACAACATGGGTCAAAATAACCCTTCATCATGGCTGATGGCTGGTCATCGCTGGTCATCATGGCTGTTTCTTTGCTTTATCTTTTGAAATCAATTCATTTCATATTTTAACATTCCAAGTAATCATTAACCTTTTAATTTACAGTCACTTTCAGACTGGTTTTGTACTATCAGCAATATTGCACTTTGTGTTACCCCACATGTCTTTAGGTTAGTATAGGTGTATGTTATCCCACATGTCTTTAGGTTAGTATAGGTGTATGTTACCCCACATGTCTTTAGGTTAGTATAGGTGTATGTTACCCCACATGTCTTTAGGTTAGTATAGGTGTATGTTATCCCACATGTCTTTAGGTTAGTATAGGTGTATGTTACCCCACATGTCTTTAGGTTAGTATAGGTGTATGTTATCCCACATGTCTTTAGGTTAGTATAGGTGTATGTTACCCCACATGTCTTTAGGTTAGTATAGGTGTATGTTATCCCACATGTCTTTAGGTTAGTATAGGTGTATGTTATCCCACATGTCTTTAGGTTAGTATAGGTGTATGTTACCCCACATGTCTTTAGGTTAGTATAGGTGTATGTTACCCCCACATGTCTTTAGGTTAGTATAGGTGTATGTTATCCCACATGTCTTTAGGGTTAGTATAGGTGTATGTTACCCCACATGTCTTTAGGGTTAGTATAGGTGTATGTTATCCCACATGTCTTTAGGGTTAGTATAGGTGTATGTTACCCCCACATGTCTTTAGGGTTAGTATAGGTGTAAGGGTAATGTGTTTAGAGGCTTGCTATCCTTTATATTATTTTGTATATTTAGGTTTATATTTTTGCTTATCATTAGTGTAATCTGTTCTGAGTACTTGTATGTAATGCCAGGTTGCCCAGTCTGACTATGCTGCTCTGTGCATCTGACAATAAAATACTTGAACTAACCATTTTGTTTTTGATTGAAGGTTAAGGGTTAGGCTAACCCTAACCCATTTTTATTCACTATGGAATTTGATAGAAACTTCAGACATCTGTAAACAGTTGAAATTTGGAACATATTTACTGAACTATTCACCTGCCTAGGGAATCAGAGGGTTACTGCTGAGCGTTAGGGACTCGGGCTAGTAATCAGAGGGTTGCTGGTTCAATCCCTGGCCGTGATATATGATGTAGAGTCCTTGGGAAAAGCACTTCACCCTAACTGCCTCAGGGGAATGTCCCTGTACTTACTGTAAGTCGCTCTGGATAAGAGCTTCTGCTAAATGACTAAATGTAATCAGTGTGCTGCTCCTTGCAGATGGTAAGAAGAAGCTTGGATGTGGCCTTGCAGGAAAGTTTCTGTACAAAGCCACCATGGGGCTCATGATATATGAGGATAGCCCCAGTTTCATAAGGTTTGAGATGTTTTCTACTAGACACCATACTCATGCTACAAGGGCCTGTTCAGCCTTGGGACAGAACAGAAGACACAAGGCCAGGATGTTGGGTGTCACTGAAAAAGTACATTTTATTGGTGAAGTTGGTCCTGACGGTTCAGGCGTTGGCCTGCTCCACCACGGTGGTCTTTTCGCTGACGTAGATCCCGTCTAGAAACTTCCGGATGTCCTTCTTCTTGACGGTGGTGGCCTGCTGGATCAGGGCGGCTGTGGGGAGGACAGGACATGTGAGCAAAACAAGGAGAAGCTTTACACTAAATATGTATGCATGTATTACTCTGCTATAAATGAGTGATGTGGTTAGTAATGTACTTCAGCATTAAGTTGACAAAGACAAATAAACCCATGCAATAGGCCTCAGATAAGCCTTTTAACTGCAATATTGGCAGTGTTCTAGATATGGTCTACATGGGACAACCTTGCAATGCATTATGATATCAGGGATGAGCAGAAACACCTCTGGAGGTAAACAGTGACAGTGGTATCTCCATGGTGATGTAAACAGAAGGCAGTGGTATCTCCATAGTGATGTAAACAGAACACAGTGGTATCTCCATGGCACTCCACCACGACCAACAGACACACAAAAGCAGGTGGCTCCCCCTGTTGGTGGGGGGAGGCTGAAGGGCTAACCTCTACAGGAAGTTACCTCTACAGGAAGTTACCTCTACAGGAAGTTACCTCTACAGGAAGTTACCTCTACAGGAAGTTACTTCTCCGGTGCCTCTACCGTTCCCTTCTCAGACACATAAATACCATCCAAGAACTTTCTGATATCCTTATTTTTGACTGTTGTGGCCTGTTGGATAAGAGCGGCTGGAACAGAGAGTACACAGGCCGACCGGTGAGCAACACGCCCACAACACACAGGGGTCACAGGGTTAAAGGTCAGGGGTCACAGGGGTAAACATTTGAGGAGGAAAGGGAAACTGGGGGGTGGTGGGGATATGATGGTGGTGGTGAGGATGAGGTGGGAGGTGAGGATGAGGTGGGAGGTGAGGATGAGGTGGGAGGTGAGGATCTGAGGTGGGAGGTGGGCTGAGGTGGGAGGTGCGATATGAGGTGGCTGGTGAGGATGAGGTGGGAGGTGAGGATGAGGTGGGAGGTGAGGATGAGGTGGGAGGTGAGGCTGAGGTGGGAGGTGAGGATGAGGTGGGAGGTGAGGATGAGTGGGAGGTGAGGATGAGGTGGGCGGTGCGGCTGCGTTGTAGGTGATGCTGCTGTGGGCGTGCGGCTCTGAGTGGGTGGTGCGGCTGCGTGGGCGGTGCGGCTATGCGGTGGGTGGTGCGGATGCGGTGGGCGGTGCGGCTGCGGTGGGCGGTGCGGCTCTGAGGTGGGTGGTGCGGCTGCGGATATGCTGCGCGTCCGACGGTAGTTACCTATAAATGGAGGACAGAAGTGAGGTAGAGGGTTTGTTTTAGAAGGGGAAAGAGCAGGGCTGACCGGGGGTCGCTATGGGGGCTGAACAGATCAACAGTCTGACCCAGGCAGGCGTTAGCTAGCCTGAGTGACATCCAGATCACATGCACTTACTACATTAGTCTACTGGGGTTCCTGGGCTAGCATGAGGACAGCTCTGGTACCACTGGGGTTCCTGGGCTAGCATGAGAGGAGGTATTGGGGGGCGACTCAGAAGAACGTGGACCTGGATGTGATGTAGTGGACCTGGATGTGATGTCGTGGACCTGGATGTGATGTAGTGGAGCGCATCTGTCCAGACAGAGGCTGGATTAGTGTAGCTGATGCAGGAGCAGCAGTATATGACTCACCTGAGTTAGACACCAGCTCAATGTCGTTCCCCTCCAGCACCAGTTCGTCCTTCTGGGCAGCTGAGACTGTGCAGGCCACACCTGGAGGAGGGACAGCAGTCAGCAGGGGGCTCACACAGGTACAACATGGCTGCTGTCAGCAGGGGGCTCACACAGGTACAACATGGCTGCTGTCAGCATGGCTCTCTCACAGGTACAACATGGCTCACACACACCTGGAAGGGATCTGAAGGCGTGTGTAGGTAGAAGATGTGCTTGTGTGTAGCTAGGTGTGTTGCAGCTCACCTGTCCTCATGCAGACTGGAGGGTGTGTGTGTGTGTGTGTGTGTGTGTGTGTGTGTGTGTGTGGTGTGTGTGTGTGTGTGTGTGTGTGTGTTGTGTGTGTGTGTGTGTGTGTGTGTGTGTGTGGTAAGAGGGTTGTCGCTCACCTGTCCTCATGCGGACCCTGCGGATGTACTTCTCTCCCAGGAAGTTCCTGATCTCCACCAGGGCTCCTCCCTCCTGCATCACAACGTTGATGGGGAAGTGGGCGTACACAGAGCGCATCTTGTAACGGAAACCCTGGAGACGAAAGGAAACAAGCCGCTCAGACATCCTCCTCCTGCTCATCACAACTAACACTCAACCCAGCCAAGCCACTGATACTGAACACAAGTTAGGAGCAGTGGTCAGGGAGTCACTCACCATGGTGACACCCTTGATCATGTTCTGTACGTGGCTGCAGATGGTTCTGACGGTGGCCAGCTCCTTCCTGTTGCCCCACCACTTGTCCACACGCAGCTGTGGACAGAAGACACACTCAGCCCCTTCATCCACCACTACCCAGCCCCTCATCCACCACTACCCAGCCCTTCATCCACCACTACCCAGCCCCTCAATCCACCACTACCCCAGCCCCTCAATCCACCACTACCCAGCCCCTCATCCACCACTACCCCAGCCCCTCATCCACCACTACCCAGCCCCTCATCCACCACTACCCAGCCCCTCATCCACTGAGAAGCCAGCGGGCTGATCAAAACAACATGGCTTTTAATGTCAAAATACTTCACACCACAGCTTTCCTGAGCATGCTACACACACCTTCTTCTGCTTCTTGCCCAGCAGGCTGAGCTCCAGGTTGATGTGGTTGAACTCCCGACGGAGGGTCCCGCGGGGGCCCTTGACAATCACCGTCCGGCCCTTCAGCCTCACCTCCACTGTAACACGAAGCAAGGAAGTTACACCCTCTGATACCCTCTCTACAGCAAGTTGAAGGTTAATAACAAGCCCCTTTGGAAGCAGGGATCTGGGCAACATAATGAGGTTTACCATTGTGGGGGATGTCGACAGTCTGGTTGCTGAGAATGGTCTTCATTCTGCCAACGGATGAGGGTTAAAGTTAGCCATATCGATATCGCCGTTAGTGTCGATAGATGCAACGTATTAATAATCCCGAGGAGAAGCCGACATTGAACCAAAACAGGCTAGCGACATGGCTGGGATAATGGACATGCAGCTTCGTAACCTGGACAACTACAGGTCAACCAGAGTTATTGGTCAATGTTAAAATGAACCGGTAACAACTTTAAGGCTAAGAAGACGGTCTTGTTTAGCAGCCACATCTACGCGGGGGACAGCACTACCATACATTACTATAACAATTGATCATATCTGCAATACCTTTACCATTCAAAACCAGACAGCAGAATAACTACTCGAAGTAACTGAATTAACTCATTAAACACACTTTTGCTATGGATAATGAAGTAGGCTACAACGGGACCAAGGCCTACAAACGGATTGATGGTATCGGTGGCAAAACACCTTCGTAATTATGTAATCTGGATGTTTTTTGATTACATACAAGATACATTAATCGCATATCCAAACTACGAATTTATACATGTGAAAGTTTTGTACGTGCAACATAGAAATGATCAGATGAACATAGATTTTAAAAGCCCAAGATCGAGTCCATGTTTTCTTACCTCGCCGGTAGTAGAGGAAAGGAAGAAGGAAGGACGTAATCACGTTATTGTAGCAGTCGTGCGTGCCTACGTCACCACCCTGACCTCTTTAAACATTTCTTGGATTCGTTTTAACTATGATAACATAAATGTTCTTTGAGCCATTTTGATTTGCTGCTTGAGTAACATGACATCAGATTTACACCAGAATTTTGTTCACGTCATTTCAGAAGTCATTTTATTTCAGGCACATAGGCGAACGTTATCTTTCCGTCTGTGAGTTTGTGCTGGACCAAAGTCTTCACCAGACTGACGTAGCATACAGCCGTCTTCTTGTCGGGCGCTAATGTCATGGCTCTGGTCAAACAAGGTTGTTTTGTAGCGGGTCGTTTATCCAGCAATCACCTGTGGCTGAATCCTAAATGCAATCCACACGTAAGTACGCTATTTCATTATAATTTGTGTACGATGTTTAGATCTTTAGATAGATCAATTATCTTGACAGTTACCTGCTAGCCAAGCACGAATGTTGCTAGCCCAGCTAGAACTTGCTAATGCGTTACTAGCTAGCTTGATTTATGGTCACGGGCCCTGAGTAGAAATGTAGGAGGACATTGCACCATAACAGCAGTTAACTATCTGAGTTGAGTTGTTCTGAAATTACAGCAATAAACGTTGTTCCCAGTTAGCTTTTTGGTTTCAGTCTTCTAGTTTTAGTCTACTATTCATCGACTTGGACACTGTGTGTTGAACTTGACTGTCTCCCTGCAAGGTGTATTATTCTAGTAGCAGTTTGACAACAGCCGCCAAGTCGTCTCTGACACGGCCCGACAGGAAGAAGGAGTTGTTGTTGGACGATGGACCTGACCTACAGGACTTCATCTCTGGCGAGCTGTCGGAGAAGAACAAGTGGGAGGAATACCGAGGCACTCTGAAGAGAGAAAAAGGAGAGAGGTGGGTGGGGCTCTGAAATAAAAGTTATCACTTTGGCGTCTACATGATAAATGAAGCCTGAGAATATTGGTAGCTTCCGTCCTGCCTTGGTCGAGGATGCAGTCAGTATGGGAGAGTTGTGCTCTAATGGAACTTTCTGGTGGAAGCCAGAAGGGATTCATAAACTACCAGACAGGAACCCTGACCCAACACACTCTTCTGTTCACTATGGAACATTTAAACACACTATGGATAGTCACTTTTTAACAAACTACTATGGATTATCCATAGTGTCTTAAAGATGCTATGAAGTGGAATTGAAAATGAGTTTTAAATTAATCACACAACAGAAGAATGTGTTGCTAACTAGCCATCCAAATTCGAAAGAAAAAAAACACAGACAAGTATGTTAAATTAGGCTTTGAATTTGTGAGAAAATCATCAGTCTTCTCTGCTTGAGACTGGGGGGGGCGTGTCGTCTGAAGGAGCTGAAGCTCCGCCCCCTCGAATGTATTGAATTTAGCAACAACAGCAAAACTAGCTAAATCAATTGCAGATATCAGAACAGACCTACCTGCAGTCTCTGAGTGTTTTATGTGTTAATTACTTTGTCTTTGCATCGTACCAGCTGAGTAACAGAATGCAATTGTCTGTGATCTGACCTAAATAGTTGTCTGTGACGTAGAGAGGTTGGGTTTTTGCCGCCTTTACAAAACCTGAGCTTAACGGAGGGAGAGACTGTTCAACTCCACATTTCAGTGCGACAAAGTTTTCACGCTTTGCACATGCTTTCAGGAACTAATTTCACATGTATATCATGTACTGGATGTCATGGAATTTGCTTTACAGCATCTTTAAAATGAAGTGTGTGTGTGTGTGTGTGTGTGTGTAGGCTGAGACTTCCTCCATGGCTGAAGACTGAGATTCCCATTGGGAAGAACTTTAATAAACTGAAGAACACACTGAGAGACCTGAACCTGCACACTGTGAGCCACCAGCGTGTTTTCATCCTCTCAGATCATCCCTGTCACATGTGGTTCTGTAGCACATCTGACATTACCACCGTGTGTGTGTGTGTGTTTGCTGCCCCTCCCTCCTGCCCCCCTCCACACTCCTCCCTCACCCCTCCCTCCTGCCCCCCTCCACACTCCTCCCTCTCCCCTCCTATCCCTCCTGCACCCTCCTCCCTCTCCCCTCACCCATCCCTCCTGCCCCCTCCACACTCCTCCCTCTCCCCTCCCCTCCCTCCTGCCCCCTCAACACTCCTCCCTCCCCTCTCCCATCCCTCCTGCCCCCTCCACACTCCTCCCTCTCCCCTCCCCTCCCTCCTGCCCCCTCAACACTCCTCCCTCCCCTCTCCCATCCCTCCTCCCCCTCCACACTCCTCCCTCTCCCCTCCCCTCCCTCCTGCCCCCTCACACTCCTCCCTCCCCTCTCCCATCCCTCCTGCCCCCTCCACACTCCTCCCTCTCCCCTCCCCTCCCTCCTGCCCCCTCCACACTCCTCCCTCTCCCCTCCCTCCTGCCCCTCCACACTCCTCCCTCTCCCCTCCCCTCCCTCCTGCCCCTCCACACTCCTCCCTCTCCCCTCCCCTCCCTCCTGCCCCCTCCACACTCCTCCCTCACCCATCCCTCCTGCCCCCTCCACACTCCTCCCTCCCCATCCCTCCTGCCCCCTCCACACTCCTCCCTCTCCCCTCCCCTCCCTCCTGCCCCCCTCAACACTTCTCCCTCACCCCTCCCTCCTGCCCCCTCCACACTCCTCCCTCTCCCATCCCTCCTGCCCCCTCCACACTCCTCCCTCACCCATCCCTCCTGCCCCCTCCACACTCCTCCCTCTCCCCTCCCCTCCCTCCTGCCCCCTCAACACTTCTCCCTCACCCCTCCCTCCTGCCCCCTCCACACTCCTCCCTCTCCCATCCCTCCTGCCCCCTCCACACTCCTCCCTCTCCCCTCCCCTCCCTCCTGCCCCCTCCACACTTCTCCCTCACCCCCTCCCTCCTGCCCCCTCCACACTCCTCCCTCTCCCATCCCTCCTGCCCCCTCCACACTCCTCCCTCTCCCCTCCCTCCTGCCCCCTCCACACTCCTCCCCTCTCCCATCCCTCCTGCCCCCTCCACACTCCTCCCTCATCCCCTCCCATCCCTCCTGCCCCCTCCACACTCCTCCCTCTCCCCTCCCTCCTGCCCCCTCCACACTCCTCCCTCTCCCATCCCTCCTGCCCCCTCAACACTCCTCCCTCACCCCTCCCTCCTGCCCCCCTCCACACTCCTCCCTCTCCATCCCATCCTCCTGCCCCCTCCACACTCCTCCCTCTCCCCTCCCTCCTGCCCCCTCCACACTCCTCCCTCTCCCATCCCTCCTGCCCCCTCCACACTCCTCCCTCTCCCATCCCTCCTGCCCCCTCCACACTCCTCCCTCTCCCCTCTCCCATCCCTCCTGCCCCCTCCACACTCCTCCCTCTCCCATCCCTCCTGCCCCCTCCACACTCTTCCCTCACCCCTCTCCCCTCCACACTCCTCCCTCTCACCTCTCCCATCCCTCCTGCCCCCTCCACACTCCTCCCTCACCCCTCTCCCCTCCACACTCCTCCCTCCCCTCTCCCATCCCTCCTGCCCCCTCCACACTCCTCCCTCATGCCTCTCCCCTCTCTCCCAGGTGTGTGAGGAGGCAAGGTGTCCCAACATCGGGGAGTGCTGGGGAGGGGGAGAGTACGCCACGGCTACGG
The DNA here is from genome assembly GCA_903064625.1 of Mallotus villosus. Taxonomy (NCBI): domain Eukaryota; kingdom Metazoa; phylum Chordata; class Actinopteri; order Osmeriformes; family Salangidae; genus Mallotus; species Mallotus villosus. The sequence goes on from CAEFZP010000650.1 coordinate 75,906, forward strand.
CCACCATCATGGTGAGTCTGGCTGCACACCCTGTTTCTGTAGCAACACCCTGTTTCCATAGCAACGCCCTCTCTCCGTAGCACTTGAGGAGTAAATGTAGTTCGATCCCTGTCACGGGACAAAGGAGCGCAGTGACAAGGAGTGATTGGCGGCTGATATTAACCAATGGAAAAGGGGTTTGGGTTACATGAACTCTTGTTCCGTCTGCAGTTGATGGGGGACACGTGCACGAGAGGCTGCCGGTTCTGCTCGGTGAAGACCTCCCGTCAGCCGCCGCCTCTGGATCCTGACGAGCCCTCCAACACAGCGGCCGCCATCGCTGCCTGGGGGCTGGACTACGTGGTGCTGACCTCCGTGGACAGAGACGGTACCCTGACCTTTAACCCTGACTCTTAATGTTTCCCTGTAGTGGCTGGAGTGAGGAGAATATAAAGAACAACTTCTCCAAGTAGATTAGAATACAGACTGCATTTCTACCTACCATTTCAATTACATATGGTGTTTAGACATCCAAATTGATGGAAATAAAATACATTTGAACTGTCATCAGTCCTGACAGACTGTTGGTCTGACCCCTGACTGACCTCTGACTGACCTGACCTCCTGTTTCCTGTTCAGACCTGGCAGACGGAGGGGCAGATCACATCGCCAAGACTGTGTCCAGCCTTAAGGAGAGGTAAACGTCCTCAAACCAGAAATCATTGAAATAATCTATAAACAAAGTAAATCATGTGTTGTAGACGTGGTGAGCTTCATACTTGGCAGCATTACGGGACTTTTAAGACTGAAATATACCCAAACATTTACCCAAAATCAAATGTGTATTTAGGAACTCTCGGATACTGGTGGAATGTCTGACCCCTGATTTCCGTGGCGACCTGATGGCGGTGGAGAAGGTCGCCCAATCAGGGCTGGACGTGTATGCCCACAACGTGGAGACAGTGCGCGAGCTGCAGAGGTAAGTCATCTGAATCAGGGTTAGGGTTGGTCACCATTAAAAACAGTATTGGAAGAAAGAAATGTCCATAATATACAGCTGCTCTGACCCACTGCCTGCACACAGTCCCAGACTGCTCTAACACCTGACCCACTGCCTGCACACAGTCCCAGGCTGCTCTGACACCTGACCCACTGCCTGCACACAGTCCCAGGCTGCTCTGACCCACTGCCTGCACACAGCCCCAGGCTGCTCTGACCCACTGCCTGCACACAGCCCCAGACTGCTCTGACCCACTGCCTGCACACAGCCCAGGCTGCTCTGACCCACTGCCTGCACACAGCCCCAGACTGCTCTGACCCACTGCCTGCACACAGCCCCAGACTGCTCTGACCCACTGCCTGCACACAGCCCCAGACTGCTCTGACCCACTGCCTGCACACAGCCCCAGACTGCTCTGACCCACTGCCTGCACACAGCCCAGGCTGCTCTGACCCACTGCCTGCACACAGCCCCAGACTGCTCTGACCCACTGCCTGCACACAGCCCCAGACTGCTCTGACCCACTGCCTGCACACAGCCCCAGACTGCTCTGACCCACTGCCTGCACACAGCCCCAGACTGCTCTGACCCACTGCCTGCACACAGCCCCAGGCTGCTCTGACCCACTGCCTGCACACAGCCCCAGACTGCTCTGACCCACTGCCTGCACACAGCCCCAGACTGCTCTGACCCACTGCCTGCACACAGCCCCAGACTGCTCTGACCCACTGCCTGCACACAGCCCCAGACTGCTCTAACACCTGACCCACTGCCTGCACACAGCCCCAGACTGCTCTGACCCACTGCCTGCACACAGTCCCAGGCTGCTCTGACCCACTGCCTGCACACAGCCCAGGCTGCTCTGACCCACTGCCTGCACACAGCCCCAGACTGCTCTGACCCACTGCCTGCACACAGCCCCAGACTGCTCTGACCCACTGCCTGCACACAGCCCCAGACTGCTCTGACCCACTGCCTGCACACAGCCCCAGACTGCTCTGACCCACTGCCTGCACACAGCCCCAGACTGCTCTGACCCACTGCCTGCACACAGCCCCAGACTGCTCTGACCCACTGCCTGCACACAGCCCCAGACTGCTCTGACCCACTGCCTGCACACAGCCCCAGACTGCTCTGACCCACTGCCTGCACACAGCCCCAGACTGCTCTAACACCTGACCCACTGCCTGCACACAGCCCCAGGCTGCTCTGACCCACTGCCTGCACACAGCCCCAGACTGCTCTGACCCACTGCCTGCACACAGCCCCAGGCTGCTCTGACCCACTGCCTGCACACAGCCCCAGACTGCTCTGACCCACTGCCTGCACACAGCCCCAGACTGCTCTGACCCACTGCCTGCACACAGTCCCAGGCTGCTCTGACCCACTGCCTGCACACAGCCCCAGGCTGCTCTGACCCACTGCCTGCACACAGCCCCAGACTGCTCTGACCCACTGCCTGCACACAGCCCCAGACTGCTCTGACCCACTGCCTGCACACAGTCCCAGGCTGCTCTGACCCACTGCCTGCACACAGCCCCAGACTGCTCTGACCCACTGCCTGCACACAGCCCCAGACTGCTCTGACCCACTGCCTGCACACAGTCCCAGGCTGCTCTGACCCACTGCCTGCACACAGCCCAGGCTGCTCTGACCCACTGCCTGCACACAGCCCCAGACTGCTCTGACCCACTGCCTGCACACAGCCCCAGGCTGCTCTGACCCACTGCCTGCACACAGCCCCAGACTGCTCTAACACCTGACCCACTGCCTGCACACAGCCCCAGGCTGCTCTGACCCACTGCCTGCACACAGCCCCAGACTGCTCTGACCCACTGCCTGCACACAGCCCCAGACTGCTCTGACCCACTGCCTGCACACAGCCCCAGACTGCTCTGACCCACTGCCTGCACACAGCCCCAGGCTGCTCTGACCCACTGCCTGCACACAGCCCCAGACTGCTCTAACACCTGACCCACTGCCTGCACACAGCCCCAGGCTGCTCTGACCCACTGCCTGCACACAGCCCCAGACTGCTCTGACCCACTGCCTGCACACAGTCCCAGACTGACCCACTGCCTGCACACAGCCCCAGACTGCTCTGACCCACTGCCTGCACACAGCCCCAGGCTGCTCTGACCCACTGCCTGCACACAGCCCCAGGCTGCTCTGACCCACTGCCTGCACACAGTCCCAGGGTTGGGAGACATAGAACCAGGATGTGATTGACCTCTTTAGACTTCCGTGCTGATCTGGCTTCAGTGTAGGTACCAACTCTGACCAGCAGGGAGTGCAGGGGAGCCATGTTCCTCACTGTTCCTAGTTTCTATTCAAATCTAATTCAGGAACACTGTGGGTTAGTTTATTCAGGAACACTGTGGGTTAGTTTATTCAGGAACACTGTGGGTTAGTTTATTCAGGAACACTGTGGGTTAGTTTATTCAGGAACACTGTGGGTTAGTTTATTCAGGAACACTGTGGGTTAGTTTATTCAGGAACACTGTGGGTTAGTTTATTCAGGAACACTGTGGGTTAGTTTATTCAGGAACACTGTGGGTTAGTTTATTCAGGAACACTGTGGGTTAGTTTATTCAGGAACACTGTGGGTTAGTTTATTCAGGAACACTGTGGGTTAGTTTATTCAGGAACACTGTGGGTTAGTTTATTCAGGAACACTGTGGGTTAGTTTATTCAGGAACACTGTGGGTTAGTTTATTCAGGAACACTGTGGGTTAGTTTATTCAGGAACACTGTGGGTTAGTTTATTCAGGAACACTGTGGGTTAGTTTAGCCTGTTATATCTTAATGCCCTTTGACCCCAGGCAGGTGCGTGACCCCCGAGCAAACATGGACCAATCACTGAGCGTCCTGAGGCACGCTAAAGCAGCCATGCCCCGTGGCCTCACCAAGACCTCCATCATGCTGGGGCTGGGAGAGACTGACCTGCAGATACACAACACACTCACAGGTACACACACACCCTCACCCTCACACACACACACCCTCACACACACACACCCTCACACACACCAAGACCTCCATCATGCTGGGGCTGGGGGAGACTGACCTGCAGATACACAACACACTCACAGGTACACACACACACACCCTCACACACACACACACACCCTCACACACCCTTACACACCAAGACCTCCATCATGCTGGGGCTGGGGGAGACTGACCTGCAGATACACAACACACTCACAGGTAAACACACACCCTCACCCTCACACACACACACCCTCACACACCCTCACACACACCCTTACACACCAAGACCTCCATCATGCTGGGGGAGACTGACCTGCAGATACACAACACACTCACAGGTACACACACACACACACACACCCTCACACACCCTTACACACCAAGACCTCCATCATGCTGGGGCTGGGGGAGACTGACCTGCAGATATACAGTCGTATGCAAAAGTTTAGGCACCCCTCTGAGGCTGCATGATAATTTCCTGTCTTCACCAAAAAAGATCAATATAATATTGTAATATTACTTTTCTAGTTAACACTGAGTGCTGGGGTGTTTTCCAGACAAAGATATTTGGTGTAGCAGTATTTAGTTGTGTGAAATTAAATCAAATGTGAAAAAAAGGCTGTGCAAAAGTTTGGGCACCCTTATCATTTATTTGATTTGAATACCTCTGCCTACTAAATGCTGATTAACTGCAACACATAGTTAGTCTGATTAACTCGTTAAGCCTTCAATTACATAAAAAGGTGCATTCAATCATTAGAAAGGGTATTTAAGTTAGCCAATTGCAAGTTTTGCTTCTCTTTGATTCTCCTCTGAACAGTGGCAAAATGGGGGCATCAAAACAGCTATCAAATGATCTAAAAACAAAGATTGTTCAGCAGTATGGTTTAGGGGAAGGCTACAAAAAGTTATCCCGGAGGTTTCAGCTATCAGTTTCCACTGTGAGGAATGTCATTAGGAAATGGAAGGCAACAGGCACAGTTCTTGTTAAGGCCAGAAGTGGCAGGCCAGGAAAAATAACAAAGAGGCAAAGGCGAAGAATGGTCAGAATGGTCAAGGACAACCCTCAGATCACCTCCAAAGAGCTGCAAGGTCATCTTGCTGCAGATGGTGTCACTGTGCATTGCTCGACCATTCAGCGCACATTGCACAGAGAACAGCTGTATGGGAGAGTGATGCGGAAGAAGCCTTTTCTGCACACGCGCCACAAAAAGGCTCGCTTGAGGTTTGCCAAACTACATTTGAACAAGCCAGGCTCATTTTGGAACAAAGTACTGTGGACTGATGAGACAAAGATGGAGTTATTCGGTCACAACAAGAGGCGTTACGCATGGAGGCAAAAGAACACAGCATTCCTAGAAAAACACTTGCTGCCCACAGTAAAATTTGGTGGGGGGTCCGTCATGCTGTGGGGCTGTGTGGCTAGTGCAGGAACTGGGAATCTAGTTAAAGTTGAAGGTCGTATGGATTCAACTCAGTACCAGCAAATTCTGGACAATAATGTTCAAGAATCTGTAACAAAGCTGAAGTTACGGCGCAGTTGGGTGTTCCAGCAGGACAACGACCCGAAACATTGCTCCAAATCCACTAAGGCATTTATGCAGAGGAACAACTACAATGTTTTGGAATGGCAATCCCAGTCCCCAGACTTGAATATAATTGAAAATCTATGGGGTGACTTGAAGCGGGCTGTCCACGCTAGGCACCCATCAAACCTTACTCAACTGGAGATGTATTGTAAGGAAGAATGGTCCAAATTACCTCAATCCAGAATCCAGACACTCATCAGAGGATATAAAAAGCGTCTAGAAGCTGTTATTTTTGCAAAAGGAGGCTCTACTAAATATTAATGTGATTTTTCTGTTGGGGTGCCCAAATTTATGCAAGTGTCTAATTCTCTTATGATGCGTATGGCATATTTTCTGTTTATCAAATAAACCTTATTTCACGGCTAAAATATCACTGTCCATGACGTATGTGTATATATATGACAAAGACGTTCCTCATCCAAACGCCCAACATTTTATAGATGAAAGTAATGGAGATTATCAGGGGTGCCCAAACTTTTGCATACGACTGTACAACACACTCACAGGTACACACACACACACACCCTCACACACACACCCTCACACACCCTTACACACCAAGACCTCCATCATGCTGGGGCTGGGGGAGACTGACCTGCAGATACACAACACACTCACAGGTACACACACACACACACACACACACCCTCACACACACACACCCTCACACACCAAGACCTCCATCATGCTGGGGCTGGGGGAGACTGACCTGCAGATACACAACACACTCACAGGTACACACACACACACACCCTCACACACACACACACCCTCACACACCCTTACACACCAAGACCTCCATCATGCTGGGGCTGGGAGAGATGATGTTGTGTGATGTTACCATGGCAGGATGTTGACATTGTGTTGTTATGGTTACAGAGCTGAGGGAGGCAGGAGTTGACTGTCTGACACTCGGACAATACATGCAGCCGACCAGACGCCACCTGAAGGTTACACACACACACACACACACACACACACACACACTCAGGGACAATACATGGAGCCCTACACTACTACTAAGTTCTAAACAGATAACCCCTTGACTACATTGTGTGTAGGTGGAGGAGTATGTGACTCCTGAGAAGTTTGCCCACTGGGAGGCTGTGGGCGCGGAGCTGGGGTTCCTCTACACGGCCAGTGGACCCCTCGTCAGATCCTCCTACAAAGCAGGTAGGAAACAACTACAGCTGCACAGGGTTAGCAAGCTAGAACCTACAGCAGCACAGGGTTAGCAAGCTAGAAACTACAGCAGCACAGGGTTAGCAAGCTAGAACCTACAGCAGCACAGGGTTAGCAAGCTAGAAACTACAGCAGCACAGGGTTAGCAAGCTAGAACCTACAGCAGCACAGGGTTAGCAAGCTAGAACCTACAGCTGCACATGGTTAGCAAGCTATAAACTACAGCTGCACAGGGTTAGCAAGCTAGAAACTACAGCAGCACAGGGTTAGCAAGCTAGAACCTACAGCAGCACAGGGTTAGCAAGCTAGAAACTACAGCTGCACAGGGTTAGCAAGCTAGAAACTACAGCTGCACATGGTTAGCAAGCTATAAACTACAGCTGCACAGGGTTAGCAAGCTATAAACTACAGCAGCACAGGGTTAGCAAGCTATAAACTACAGCAGCACAGGGTTAGCAAGCTATAAACTACAGCTGCACAGGGTTAGCAAGCTAGAAACTACAGCTGCACATGGTTAGCAAGCTATAAACTACAGCTGCACAGGGTTAGCAAGCTATAAACTACAGCTGCACAGGGTTAGCAAGCTATAAACTACAGCTGCACATGGTTAGCAAGCTATAAACTACAGCTGCACAGGGTTAGCAAGCTATAAACTACAGCAGCACATGGTTAGCAAGCTAGAACCTACAGCAGCACAGGGTTAGCAAGCTAGAACCTACAGCAGCACAGGGTTAGCAAGCTATAAACTACAGCAGCACATGGTTAGCAAGCTAGAACCTACAGCAGCACAGGGTTAGCAAGCTGTGTTTACGTCCTGTGTTTACGTCCTCCCTCCAGGTGAGTTCTTTTTGAAGAACCTTCTGGAGGGGAGAACTGAAGCAGTCGCCGAGTAGAAGCACATCGCCCCCTGCTGGTCACATCGCCCCCTGCTGGTCATGCTGCTCGTCCTCCCGGCCTCCTCCTGTTTCTCCTCTCTTCTGTCTTCCCTTGTCCTAGGGTCAGGGGTCAGGGGTCAGGGTTAGCCCTAGCCCTGGATTAGTCTCTGATCTCTACATTACAGAAATCAAGATTACCACATAAACATGTTCTAGTATGTATATTATTATAATATATCAACTGCAGGATCTTTATCATATAATTTACATTCTATAGTTTCTATTTATTCCACCTGGAGCCTTAGTTCTGGAGGACAGGATGTTGGGACCGGTCTCAGGGATTCTAGTCATGATCTTTGAGGTTATGGAGTTAGGGTTAGGGTTAGGTCCACTATGAAAAGTGTCTCCAAAGCACTGAGAAGATGGAGTTATTGGGGTAAGATGGGTGATGCTACTATAGAGAGGAGTATGAGAATTACCTTTTGAGAGATAATGTTGGAGACAATGTTTGACCTTATTGTTTTAAGAAGATTTAGCAGGTGAAACTGGCCAAGGTTTATCTGAATTTTGTGTAAATGTATACATGCTTTATGTATGTAATAGTATATAAAAACTACTTACAAAACAATATATTCTGTATCATTATTAAACATTAGGGTTAGGCTAACCCTATACGGATGGGTTAGGGCTGGCTAACCCAATATCAGGCATGCAAACAGGTCAGGGGTAGAAGAACATTTCTTTAATGATAGACGCAGCAATGTAGTGCACTTAAAGAGCTAAATTAAGAGGCTAGATCAATGTATAATCTGTGCTCTTGTAAACAATGTCATATTATTTTAACCAGACCCTGATTGGCTGTAAGGTTAAGGCAAGTTGCGAAGCACGGGTAAAATTCAGGTAAGATGTGTTGGCCATGAGTTAAGGCACAGCAGATGAGTTAAGGCACAGCAGCAGATGAGTTAAGGCACAGCAGCAGATGAGTTAAGGCACAGCAGCAGATGAGTTAAGGCACAGCAGGTGAGTTAAGGCACAGCAGCAGGTGAGTTAAGGCACAGCAGATGAGTTAAGGCACAGCAGATGAGTTAAGGCACAGCAGCAGGTGAGTTAAGGCACAGCAGATGAGTTAAGGCACAGCAGCAAATGAGTTAAGGCACAGCAGCAGATGAGTTAAGGCACAGCAGCAGATGAGTTAAGGCACAGCAGCAGATGAGTTAAGGCACAGCAGATGAGTTAAGGCACAGCAGATGAGTTAAGGCACAGCAGGTGAGTTAAGGCACAGCAGATGAGTTAAGGCACAGCAGATGAGTTAAGGCACAGCAGCAGATGAGTTAAGGCACAGCAGCAGATGAGTTAAGGCACAGCAGCAGCAGATGAGTTAAGGCACAGCAGCAGATGAGTTAAGGCACAGCAGGTGAGTTAAGGCACAGCAGATGAGTTAAGGCACAGCAGATGAGTTAAGGCACAGCAGCAGGTGAGTTAAGGCACAGCAGCAGATGAGTTAAGGCACAGCAGATGAGTTAAGGCACAGCAGCAGATGAGTTAAGGCACAGCAGCAGCAGGTGAGTTAAGGCACAGCAGCAGCAGATGAGTTAAGGCACAGCAGATGAGTTAAGGCACAGCAGATGAGTTAAGGCACAGCAGATGAGTTAAGGCACAGCAGCAGATGAGTTAAGGCACAGCAGATGAGTTAAGGCACAGCAGCAGATGAGTTAAGGCACAGCAGATGAGTTAAGGCACAGCAGCAGATGAGTTAAGGCACAGCAGATGAGTTAAGGCACAGCAGCAGATGAGTTAAGGCACAGCAGCAGCAGGTGAGTTAAGGCACAGCAGCAGCAGATGAGTTAAGGCACAGCAGCAGATGAGTTAAGGCACAGCAGATGAGTTAAGGCACAGCAGCAAATGAGTTAAGGCACAGCAGCAGATGAGTTAAGGCACAGCAGCAGATGAGTTAAGGCACAGCAGCAGGTGAGTTAAGGCACAGCAGCAGATGAGTTAAGGCACAGCAGCAGATGAGTTAAGGCACAGCAGCAGATGAGTTAAGGCACAGCAGCAGATGAGTTAAGGCACAGCAGCAGATGAGTTAAGGCACAGCAGATGAGTTAAGGCACAGCAGCAGATGAGTTAAGGCACAGCAGATGAGTTAAGGCACAGCAGCAGCAGATGAGTTAAGGCACAGCAGCAGCAGATGAGTTAAGGCACAGCAGCAGATGAGTTAAGGCACAGCAGGTGAGTTAAGGCACAGCAGATGAGATAAGGCACAGCAGATGAGTTAAGGCACAGCAGCAGGTGAGTTAAGGCACAGCAGCAGATGAGTTAAGGCACAGCAGATGAGTTAAGGCACAGCAGCAGATGAGTTAAGGCACAGCAGCAGCAGGTGAGTTAAGGCACAGCAGCAGCAGATGAGTTAAGGCACAGCAGATGAGTTAAGGCACAGCAGCAGCAGATGAGTTAAGGCACAGCAGATGAGTTAAGGCACAGCAGATGAGTTAAGGCACAGCAGATGAGTTAAGGCACAGCAGCAGATGAGTTAAGGCACAGCAGATGAGTTAAGGCACAGCAGCAGATGAGTTAAGGCACAGCAGATGAGTTAAGGCACAGCAGCAGATGAGTTAAGGCACAGCAGATGAGTTAAGGCACAGCAGCAGATGAGTTAAGGCACAGCAGCAGCAGGTGAGTTAAGGCACAGCAGCAGCAGATGAGTTAAGGCACAGCAGCAGATGAGTTAAGGCACAGCAGATGAGTTGAGGCACAGCAGATGAGTTAAGGCACAGCAGATGAGTTAAGGCACAGCAGCAGATGAGTTAAGGCACAGCAGATGAGTTAAGGCACAGCAGCAGATGAGTTAAGGCACAGCAGATGAGTTAAGGCACAGCAGCAGATGAGTTAAGACACAGCAGCAGGTGAGTTAAGGCACAGCAGGTGAGTTAAGGCAAAGCAGCAGATGAGTTAAGGCACAGCAGATGAGTTAAGGCACAGCAGCAGATGAGTTAAGGCACAGCAGATGAGTTAAGGCACAGCAGCAGGTGAGTTAAGGCACAGCAGGTGAGTTAAGGCACAGCAGCAGATGAGTTAAGGCACAGCAGCAGATGAGTTAAGGCACAGCAGCAGATGAGTTAAGGCACAGCAGCAGATGAGTTAAGGCACAGCAGCATATGAGTTAAGGCACAGCAGATGAGTTAAGGCACAGCAGATGAGTTAAGGCACAGCAGCAGATGAGTTAAGGCACAGCAGATGAGTTAAGGCACAGCAGCAGATGAGTTAAGGCACAGCAGCAGATGAGTTAAGGCACAGCAGCAGATGATTTAAGGCACAGCAGATGAGTTAAGGCACAGCAGCAGATGAGTTAAGGCACAGCAGCAGATGAGTTAAGGCACAGCAGCAGGTGAGTTAAGGCACAGCAGATGAGTTAAGGCACAGCAGATGAGTTAAGGCACAGCAGCAGATGAGTTGAGGCACAGCAGCAGATGAGTTAAGGCACAGCAGCAGATGAGTTAAGGCACAGCAGATGAGTTAAGGCACAGCAGCAGATGAGTTAAGGCACAGCAGCAGATGAGTTAAGGCACAGCAGCAGATGAGTTAAGGCACAGCAGATGAGTTAAGGCACAGCAGCAGATGAGTTAAGGCACAGCAGCAGATGAGTTAAGGCACAGCAGCAGATGAGTTAAGGCACAGCAGATGAGTTAAGGCACAGCAGCAGATGAGTTAAGGCACAGCAGGTGAGTTAAGGCACAGCAGGTGAGTTAAGGCACAGCAGATAAGGATGTTATTTGGATGCAAAGGACTTGAGGAAATGACTATACACACATTTAATTGGTCCATTTTATTCAGTCAACAGACAAAATGATGACATTGCTCCTCTAAACAATTACACATTTTACAAATCTAAAATACAAACTCTACTGATCATTTCCCTCTCACCTACCTGTTATAACCAGCCTGGGGCTGTGTGCAACCAGCCACTACACTGAGCTTCAGCACTCAATACCAGCCACTACACTGAGCTTCAGCACTCAATACCAGCCACTACACTGAGCTTCAGCACTCAATACCAGCCACTACACTGAGCTTCAGCACTCAATACCAGCCACTACACTGAGCTTCAGCACTCAATACCAGCCACTACACTGAGCTTCAGCACTCAATACCAGCCACTACACTGAGCTTCAGCACTCAATACTGTCCTGTTGAAACTATGCAATACTGGATTGTTAAAACAGTATAAAATAGGTAGTTCATGATTGTCATGATTTATCTGCAAATGTATAATCGCTTGTTTCTTTTTTCACCAATATGAAAAGGACATGAAAGTGAGTAGAGTCTAAGGGGGGGTTACAGGAAGATCAGGGTTAGGGGGGGTTAGGCTTGAAACACATCCAGAGTCTGGATACAACCACAACATTTATGCTTTGGGTTTTATCTAGGCTGTGATAGGAACTCGTACGAGGGTTTCTATAGGCTGTGATAGGATAGTTCAGGCGTGTGTGTGTGTAGATCAGGTCTCAGATCAGATCTTGGGCTTCTTGCTTGGTGGCTCTGCAAGGCTGGCTGAGGGGGTGTAGGGGATGCGCACAGACGTCACCTTCTTGCCGATGGTCTCAATCTACACAAATACAAGGTACAAAAATCCAGGTTGTTAATTATGGTGTGTATATGGAGTGTTTGTGTATGAGTGTGTGTGTATGGAGTGTGTGTGTATGAGTGTGTGTGTATGAGTGTTTGTGTATGTGTGTGTGTGTGTGTGTGTGTGTGTGTGTGTGTGTATGTGTGTGTGTGTATGTGTATGAGTGTGTGTGTGTGTGTGTGTATGAGTGTGTATGAGTGTGTGTGTATGAGTGTGTGTGTATGAGTGTGTGTGTGTATGAGTGTATGAGTGTGTGTGTGTGTATGTGTGTGTGTGTGTATGAGTGTTTGTGTATGAGTGTGTGTGTATGAGTGTTTGTGTATGTGTATGAGTGTTTGTGTATGTGTGTGTGTATGTGTGTGTGTGTATGTGTATGAGTGTGTGTGTGTGTGTGTATGAGTGTGTGTGTATGAGTGTGTGGTGTATGAGTGTGTGTGTGTGTGTGTGTGTATGAGTGTTTGTGTATGAGTGTGTGTGTATGAGTGTTTGTGTATGTGTATGAGTGTTTGTGTATGTGTATGAGTGTGTGTGTATGAGTGTTTGTGTATGTGTATGAGTGTATGAGTGTGTGTGTGTATGAGTGTATGAGTGTGTGTGTGTGTGTGTATGAGTGTATGAGTGTGTGTGTATGAGTGTGTGTGTATGAGTGTGTGTGTATGAGTGTGTGTGAGTGTATGAGTGTGTGTGTATGAGTGTGTGTGAGTGTATGAGTGTGTGTGTATGAGTGTGTGTGAGTGTATGAGTGTGTGTGTATGAGTGTGTGTGAGTGTATGAGTGTGTGTGTATGAGTGTGTGTGAGTGTATGAGTGTGTGTGTATGAGTGTGTGTGTATGAGTGTGTGTGAGGTACCTGGAAGCCGATGCTCTGCAGCTGAGGGTGCAGGTGGTCCAGGACTCTGCGTCCGTCAAACAGGAAGGCTGGTTTCAGCATCCGCTGGTAGATCCTCTCATAGTCCAGCTCCTGGAGGGGAAGGGGGGGATGAGGAAGGCAGCTGGACTATGCTAGCTACTGGTACTTAGAGCGTCTGATAAATTACTAAATGTACTTCCCAACTCACTAGCAGAGATGGCAAAAGTATACAAATACAGATACTCAAGTTTAAAAAGACAGTGATAAAAGTGGAAGTTGACTACACCTTTTCACTCAAGTTAAAGTAAAGAAGTGTGGGCTCGGACATACTTCAGTACAAAGTATCCATGACTTCTACCTGTTTTAATGTAGAACTGGTAACTTGACCTCACATAATACTAATACCTTAATACAAAAAAATAATTTTTGACGCTAACAATTTCAAACATCTCCCTCACATGGCCATGGGTGATCAGGAATGTCTCTATTCTCAGTCTTGTCAACATCGCTAACTCCCTGTCTCATCCATAACATACTTTTTTCCACACACATAGTCTCAGAGGGGAGAGGAGAACAGAAAAGCCTAATACAGAGCACAGTAGAGTATACCGTATTTTTCAGAAAATAAGCCGCATTTTCTATAAACCGAAACCCACCAGAATGGGAGCTTTGTGTTATTAAATCTGAGTATAAACAGCACTGGAATATATGCCGCACTTGATACGGGAACAATGATACCAAGCAACGCACGAGTATAGACAGTACAGCATGCCGTTGTGGAACACACTTCGAAAACGAAAGTAAGTGCGTAATGTATGTTTTCTATTGCTCGGGAATGAACTAATATTGACCTTTTAGACGAGTTCTAAATATTTCCGACGGTCCCGAAAGCTTAAATTATTTTTCCGAAATGCTAGCTTTCGTTGGCTTCCGGGCAAAGTTAGCTACCAATACCAATCGTACCAATACCATGCTAGCAGACATCCCAACCTGCAAAAACTAA
>CAEFZP010000650.1:92500-128700 GCA_903064625.1 Mallotus villosus
AACTGTTAAACTGATATAATTTGTAATGGAAGAATGTTTACAACATTTTAAACAAATGCCAAACAGAAGTATCAGACTAGTGTCCTCAGACTGCAGGACAGATCCTAACTCTGTCAGGACAGATCCTAACTCTGTCAGGACAGATCCTAACTCTGTCAGGACAGATCCTAACTCTGTCAGGACAGATCCTAACTCTGTCAGGAAAGATCCTAACTCTGTCAGGACAGATCCTAACTCTGTCAGGACAGATCCTAACTCTGTCAGGACAGATTCTAACTCTGTCAGGACAGATCCTAACTCTGTCAGGACAGATCCTAACTCTGTCAGGACAGATCCTAACTCTGTCAGGACAGATTCTAACTCTGTCAGGACAGATCCTAACTCTGTCAGGACAGATCCTAACTCTGTCAGGACAGATCCTAACTCTGTCAGGAAAGATCCTAACTCTGTCAGGACAGATCCTAACTCTGTCAGGACAGAGACCCTATCATGGGATCAAAAGGATCCAGAGTGTTGAAATCTGCATTTGGGTGTAATGGGTTAAGTGCAGTTCCACCTGCTGCCAGTAGGAGGCGACCTCTGGGAGGTTGAGGGCCTCACACAGGTAGACCAGGTTCAGCACATCCTTCTGGAAACAGCTGCCTCCAAACCCTGGAGGGAGGGACAGAGGTGGGGGGAGGGAGGGATGGAAGGGAGAGAAATGGAAAGGAGGAGGGTGAGAGGGGAGCGATTAGTTAGATGAGTTTCTTGGCCTTCAGGAACTTGCTTCCTATCCTCTGGTCAATGTGTGTGTGTGTGTGTGTGTGGTGTGTGTGTGTGTGTGTGTGTGTGTGTGTGTGTGTGTGTGTTGTGTGTGTGTGTGTGTGTGTGTGTGTACTGACCGATGCTGGCCTTCAGGAACTTGCTTCCTATCCTCTGGTCCATGTGTGTGTGTGTGTGTGTGTGTGTGTGTGTGTGTGTGTGTGTGTACTGACCGATGCTGGCCTTCAGGAACTTGCTTCCTATCCTCTGGTCCATGTGTGTGTGTGTGTGTGTGTGTGTGTGTGTGTGTGTGTGTGTGTGTACTGACCGATGCTGGCCTTCAGGAACTTGCTTCCTATCCTCTGGTCCATGTGTGTGTGTGTGTGTGTGAGTGTACTGACCGATGCTGGCCTTCAGGAACTTGCTTCCTATCCTCTGGTCCATGTGTGTGTGTGTGTGTGTGTGTGTGTGTGTGTGTGTGTGTGTGTGTGTGTGTGTGTGTGTGTGTGTGTGTGTACTGACCGATGCTGGCCTTCAGGAACTTGCTTCCTATCCTCTGGTCCATGTGTGTGTGTGTGTGTGTGGTGTGTGTGTGTGTGTGTGTGTGTGTGTGTGTGTGTGTGTGTACTGACCGATGCTGGCCTTCAGGAACTTGCTTCCTATCCTCTGGTCCATGTGTGTGTGTGTGGTGTGTGTGTGTGGTGTGTGTGTGTGTGTGGTACTGTGTGTGTGTGTCGTCGGTCGCCTCTTTTTCCAAATTTCGGCCTTCAATTATTAGGAATTATACCAATTTAACATGTATTCAGCCTTGTTCCCCCGTTGCTCCTCCTATTAAGTTTTCTGCTGACAGTGCCACCTTCTCAGAAGGATTGTCTACTTTTAAAGCTGCCAAAAACCCACACTGGAATGTTGGGCTCCTAAACATCAGATCTCTATCCACAAAGGCCGTTTTGATTAATGATCTGATATCTGAATACAGCCTGGACCTGATTGGTCTCACCGAAACCTGGCTAAAACCTGATGAATATTCCCCCCTTAATGAAGCATCGCCTCCCGATTTTGCGTACTCACATATCCCTCGTGTCTCAAAGAAAGGTGGTGGTGTTGCTATGATATATGAAGCTAGCTTCAACCTCAGCCTAAAATCTGTAAACACCTTTAAAACATTTGAAATAATTTGCATGAAACCACCAACTACTTTAAAAAGGACTACTGCTACTACTCCTGCCCCCCCTCCCTCATTTTGTATAGTTACTCTATACCGCCCCCCCGGCCCGTATTCGCTCTTCCTAGAGGAATTCGCTGATTTTAGTGCTGATCTTGTGACATATACTGATAATATCTTAATTATGGGTGATTTTAACATTCATGTGGATGACCCAAACGATCCTTTAAGTAAGGCCTTTACTGCACTAATGTATTCCACAGGTCTCACTCAAATGGTTTCCAAACCTACCCATCTTCACTCGCATACGCTGGACTTAGTACTCACGCGAGGAATCAGGATTAGCGACGTCACTGTCCACCCCCACAATCCTATATTATCAGACCATTGCCTGGTTACCTTCAAAATGGATCTCTGCCAAAGCCTTGGAGGCACTCAGAATACTTCTACTAGCCGCTGCATAACCCCAAACACAGCTCTAGAACTGGCTAATATTCTACCTGCTGCATTAGAAGCACTTGACGTCCCAAATAAATCATTAAATGCTAAAACAAGGGATCTGAATGTGGTTCTTCAGCTATCCCTAGATTCTGTTGCCCCACTTAAACCACGTAAAAGAAAAGACAAAAAACTGGCTCCATGGTATTCAGAGGAAACCCGCACTCTAAAGAGGTCCACTAGAAAACTAGAACATAAGTGGCGTACCACTAAATTGGAAGTTTTCCGCCTGGCCTGGAAGGACAGCCAAATGGAGTACAAACAAGTCCTCATCAGATCCAGATCAGAATATTTCTCTAAGTTGATTAGTAAGAACAAACACAATACTAAGTTCCTATTTGATACTGTTGCAAAACTCACTAAGAAAAGTACACTCTGTGTTAATACTGTTCTCTCTCCCAATGATTTCTTGGAATTCTTTGACCAAAAAATCTATGCAATAAGGGACAAATTGGCCATCGACACTGAATCTTCCTCTATACCCAGCGCGCTACATGTCGAGGCTCTCACTCATTTTAACCCTATTTCTCATTTTAACCCTATTTCTATCGAAGCGTTCATCAAGTTGATAGATTCATCGAAACCTACCAGTTGCCTTCTCGATCCCCTTCCTGCCAAACTTCGTAGGGAACTTCTCCCTATTATTGGACCAGCCATGCTTAGTATTATTAATGAATCTATTGTAACTGGCCAAGTCCCTGACGATTTCAAACAAGCAATTATTAAGCCCCTTCTTAAAAAACCAAACCTTGATTCAGGTTGTCTCAGCAACTACAGGCCAATTTCAAATTTGCCATTTCTCTCAAAAATTTTAGAAAAAGCTGTGGCACAACAGCTTACTGAGCACCTTTCCTCAAATCAGCTTTATGAACCTCTCCAGTCTGGATTTCGTCTTCACCACAGCACTGAAACTGCTTTAGCTAAGGTAGTCAATGATCTACTATTAGCCTCTGACGCGGGTTCTATCTCTGTGCTGGTTCTCTTAGACCTAAGTGCAGCTTTTGACACAGTGGATCATGCGATTCTTCTGGAACGTATGGAGAACTATGTTGGAATTTCTGGTACCTCACTTCAGTGGTTTAGATCCTATCTATCTGATAGATCACAATATGTCCACTATGATGGCTGCTCATCCAGGTGCTCCACTGTAAAATACGGAGTACCACAGGGTTCAGTTCTAGGCCCTCTGTTGTTTTCACTCTACATGTTGCCTTTAGGAAACATAATTAGAAGCTATGGGGTAAACTTTCACTGTTATGCTGATGATACTCAGCTTTATATGTCTTTAAAGCCTGGGGATTTACCATTTGCTATGGAAACATGTGTTTCTGGGTTGAGAGCTTGGATGGCAACAAATTTCCTTCTTCTCAATTCGGATAAAACAGAGGTTCAAATTTTTGGTCCTAAAAAATACAGAAATAATTTATCCAATCTAACTTTAGACGGCATCAAAGTCTCTCAAAGCCAACTGGTAAAAAATTTAGGAGTCACAATGGACCCGGACCTTTTGTTTGAGTACCATATTAAGCAAATTACTAGAACTGCATTTTTCCATCTACGTAACATTGCCAAAGTACAAAAATTTCTCTCAAAAGATGATGCTGAAAAACTAATACATGCATTTGTTACATCCCGATTGGACTATTGCAATGTGTTGTTCTCTGGCCTCCCAAATACCTACATAAAAAATTTACAACGGGTACAAAATGCTGCTGCTAGACTATTGACTAGAACCAGAAAGTTTGATCACATAACTCCTATTCTCGTCTCTTTACACTGGCTTCCTATCCAAGCCAGAGCTGATTTCAAGGTTCTATTACTAACCTACAAATCTCTGCATGGATTAGCACCGCTGTACCTCTCTGGTCTCCTTGCACCCTATCGCCCCACAAGGTCACTTAGATCTCAAGATGCCGGCTATCTGGTGGTTCCCAAAATAAATAAAAAAACTGTTGGAGGCAGGGCGTTCTCATATAGAGCACCTCTTCTCTGGAACAAATTACCTATCTCAATTAAGGAGGCTGATACTGTTGCGACATTCAAAATCAGGTTAAAAACGTTCTTGTTTAGTCAAATCTATGGCTGCTAAAGGTAAGTGTGTGTATGTACTTTCAATGTAAACTTATGGTGTGGTGTCGACGGGGGACGGGGCATTCTCACCCTTATTCTATAAATAACTTATTTTAGAGTTCTTTCCCCTGGAACAGATTTTATGTTCCAACCGAGGGGGGCTGGCGGTGTCTTAGTGTCTAAGGCTGCACCAAATACCTTTGTTTAAATCGCTGCATTAGTCCACACTTGACCGGTGGGGATCTCATTCTAATATCATTGTAACTGTTAGCTGCTCCTGGCATTCTCTAATCCCTGCTTTCCTCTCTCTGTCCCCCCTCCACACATCCCCTGTGGTGTGGGGGGTTTTGAGCTGTCAGCACCTGCCTGGTCATCGGTCCGCCAACGCTGGACCTATTCACCAACCGGAAACTAGTCTCCGTGACGGGCAACAGCGAGTTTCCCGATCCCTTCCTACATCTACCAAGCTGGACAATGGATTTTGGTGTTTCTAAACCCATTGGCACTTCCCTGTGTATTACTATGTTTAGCCTGTGTTCTGCTCCTCTCTTTCACCAACCGTTTCTGGAGGAGGGGATCCCTCACTGAATTGCTCCTCCCGAGGTTTCTTCCATTTTTTCTCTTGCATTGAGTTTTTCTGGGAGTTTTTCCTTGTCTTCCTTGAGGGTTTAGGTTGGTTGAGGGGCAGTTTTTATGGGCGTATGTGAAGCCCTCTGTGACATGCTTGCGTGTAAAAAGGGCTATACAAATACATTTTGATTTGATGATTTGATTTGTACTGACCGATGCTGGCCTTCAGGAACTTGCTTCCTATCCTCTGGTCCATGTGTGTGTGTGTGTGTGTGTGTGTGTGTGTGTGTGTGTGTGTGTGTGTACTGACCGATGCTGGCCTTCAGGAACTTGCTTCCTATCCTCTGGTCCATGTGTGTGTGTGTGTGTTGTGTGTGTGTGTGTGTGTGTGTGTGTGTGTGGTGTGTGGTGTGTGTGTGTGTGTGTGTGTGTGTGTGTGTACTGACCGATGCTGGCCTTCAGGAACTTGCTTCCTATCCTCTGGTCCATGTGTGTGTGTGTGTGTGTGTGTGTGTGTGTGGTGTGTGTGTGTGTGTGTGTGTGTGTGTGTGTGTGTACTGACCGATGCTGGCCTTCAGGAACTTGCTTCCTATCCTCTGGTCCATGCCGATGGCTTTAGCCACTTCCTCCACATCAGCACCCGTCGCCTCACACAGAGCACTGATGCTGTTGATGCTGCTGATGCGCTGGGCCAGGAACGCATTGGCTGCCTGCACACACACACACACACACACACATTACTGTAATGACTTACTGCACTCTAATATCCACCTGTTACTGCATAACAGTACAGTGTTATAGCAGTCGATGTAACCCACCAGCTTGGAGAGCTCGGAGCTCCAGGTGTTGGTGGTGATGATGCGGCTCCTGGGGACCCAGCGCTCGTACACGCAGCTCAGAGCCCTGATGGCTCGCTGGCCCTCCGCTGTCTCATCTCCTCCAATCAGGACGCGGTCTGGCTCCTTCAGGTCTCGTACTGCCGTCCCCTCGGCCAAGAACTCAGGGTTGGACAGCACCTACACACACAGGTTCCTTATCATTTATCCTGACAGGAGAAAGAAAGAACTTTGACCTCTACACACACACACACACTATGTGCCTGTAAATACAGAGCCCTCCTGGACTGTTTGAACTCTGCTAGGGTTAGAACTAGGACTAGGACTCTACACTGCTGATCCTTGATGAATGCATCTTGTACATTTGTATTTTTGTCATATTTGTATTTTTTTTATTTTTATATTGTAAATTAGGCAACTTATATTTTATTGTATATTTTATTTTAAATATAATTCCACTTTAGTATAGATAGTATAGTTATATAGTATAGATACTTAGTATAGACAGTCCACATATTTAAATTTAAGGATACTATATGTTTATTGTATGCACCTTCCTGCCAAAGCAAATTCCTTGACTGTGCAAACTTTCATGGCCAATAAATCCCTTTCTGATTCTGATTCTGATGAAATGTTCACAACTATATGAACACACCTGCAGGTTAAGGCTGGGTTTGGTGTTGGCTATATGAACACACCTGCAGGTTGAGGCTGGGTTTGGTGTTGGCATCAAAGATCCTGCGGATGCTCTCCGCCGCGCGGACAGGGACGGTGCTCTTCTCCGTGACGATCTTGTATCCGTTTGAAACCTCCACGATGCGTCGGGCGCACGCCTCGATGTACTTGAGGTCAGCAGCTCGCCCTTTCCCCATCCCGTAAGTCTTGGTTGGCGTGTTCACCTATGACCAGGGGAGAGGGGGCTGGTGAGAGAGGGTGCGTGTGTGCGTGTGCGTGTGCGTGTGCGCGCGCGCGTGCGTGCGTGTGTGTGTGTGCGTGTGTGTGTGTGTGTGTGTGTGTGTGCGTATCAGAGGACTCACAGAGATAAACACCAAGTCAGCCTCCCTGATGGCAGAGTCGATGTCAGTTGAGAAGAACAGGTTCCTCCCTCGGCATGACTCCACCACCTCCCTCAGGCCTGGCTGGACACACGCACTCATTAACCACCAGACTAGAGGAATGCAAGAGCACTTAGCCTACATGTATTATGTCATATGGATAAGAGCGTCTGCTAAATGAATAAATGACTAAATGTAACCTGTGACATTGCAGTTGGATCGTGTCTCTAGAGCACCTTAGAGCTCTACCTCGTATATGGGAAGTGTATCGGAGTTCCAGGCCTTGATTCGGGACTCGTTGACGTCGACTACCGTCACTTGTATCTCCGGACACATTTGAGCGATCACGCTGCAAGTCGGACCTCCGACATATCCCGCTCCGATGCAACAAATTTTCTTTATCTGAAACATCTGAAAGGAACAGTCAAACGTCAATGCAAATTTGCTGCCAAAGTTCAGTTGACAGTTTGCAATCTTTTCACTCCCTACACAGCAGGACTGGGGGAGTCCACGGCGTTATCATAAACTGTACAGAGAAGCTAGAGGTAAAAATAAAAAACGAATGACGGCATTAATTTAAACAATGTTCAATATCACGTTGTAGGTTTGCGCGTTGACTTGACACTGGACGTAGTTTTGCTAGCTAGCAGGAATCACTGCAACGACTAAGACCAGCAAGCAAAATTACCTTACAGATTCAAGAAAACCCTGAACCTCAGGTTCCGTTGTGCAAAATATGTGATGCTATCAAAAGGTAATATTTTAAATAGTTAACTGTGCACGTTAAACTAAGAGTACTACGCTGGTGCACAAGTCCAGTATAAATGAGTTTAGTATTCTCTACTTCAAATAAACTCTTGCTGGAGCGGTTGTCTTCCGGAAACGGCGTGAAGCTCTGAACGTACAGCCTATCAACCAGCGCCACGTCAGCAGAGCCAGACTAGAGCAGGGTTCAGTAAAAGAGCTTTGTCACTGTTCTTCTGAACTTTGGAAGTGTTAAGGATTATATCATTCCCTCACAGAAGGCTACAATGATCACCTTTATGCAAGTACACACACACCACCACCACACACAATACACAAGGTGACACATGTTTATATTACTGTTGTTTATTTGTGTTTTCAAAAGAAAAAGTGCATAGTTTGAGCCCTTTCTATAAATCAACAGCCTTGGTGGATGACTGGACCCAGAACAGCCTCCCAGAGGTCCCAGTCAGAACCAGTCAGACGGTGTACACACCTTCATGCACACCTGTAACCCCCTGGAAGGTGCTTTCTGAGGTCCAACATCTTCAACCCTGACACCAACAGATCCAGAACAAGCAGACATCATGACACCCTGACACCAACAGATCCAGAACAAGCAGACATCATAGAGGAAAGCACACTAACAAA
This sequence comes from Mallotus villosus, assembly GCA_903064625.1. Taxonomy (NCBI): domain Eukaryota; kingdom Metazoa; phylum Chordata; class Actinopteri; order Osmeriformes; family Salangidae; genus Mallotus; species Mallotus villosus. The sequence goes on from CAEFZP010000650.1 coordinate 100,831, forward strand.
AGTGTTGACAAAATATTATGAGTATAATCTCAAACTACATTACATTTGTCATCGGTTTACTATACAACCATTTGTGCACAGCTATGGTACAGTCCAGTACAGAGTTATAAAAAGAGAATTCCCAAGTTTGAATATATTCACCCCCAAATTTAGGACAACTTGATTTGTGTCCAAGTAACTATAATATTTTTTACCCTCCATCCCAACCCTAACCATCCCAACTTTACATGAAAAGCTACTTCTTTGATAAATCAGGGGAAAATCTGAAAACTCAGATTCCTTAATTTATGGTAAACATAAAAGAAAATGTTATATATATATATTTTTTTTTCGTTTTCAAACTGGCGCAAATGAAAGTGTTACTTTGAGTGAGTCATTTTACTTCTACACCCAGCCTCTCTGTCCCATAGATATATATATATATCTATGCTCTGTCCCATCATGACATCACTGGCACTAGGATTCAGAATCGTGACATCACTGGCACTAGGATTCAGGACTGTGACATCACTGTGGAATGTTTGATCTGTGCGGGCCGTGTTTTTCTAAGCAACATCTACCCCCCCACCACTACCGATCAGGCCAGAGCCAAAAGACATAGGAGAGAGGAGACAGAGAGAGGCAGGAAGGAGGAAACAGGGAAAGGCAGAAGAGAGGGTGAGAGGCAGGAGAGAGAGAGATAGTAGAGAGGCAGGAGAGAGAGAGATAGTAGAGAGGCAGGAGGAGACAGGGAGGTAGGAGAGGCAGGGGAGAGAGGCAGGATAGAGGAGACAGGGAAGCAGGGGAGGCAGGGGAGAGAGGCAGGATAGAGGAGACAGGGAGGCAGGATAGAGGAGACAGGGAAGCAGGAGAGAGAGGCAGGATAGAGGAGACAGGGAAGCAGGGGAGATGAGACAGGGAGGCAGGAGAGAGAGGCAGGAGAGGAGAGAGAGGCAGCGTTGGGTCTGGCAGGAGACAGGAGAGAGGGTAACAGCAGCGTTGGGTCTGGGCGTGTCGGTGCAGCAGGTTCTTCTGGCCCGAGCATCAGTCCAGGGGGGGTGCTGGGGGGGGCTGGGGGGCTCTGTCCAAACACACACACACATCATTACTGTCCAAACACACACACATCATTACTGTCCAAACCAACACACACATCATTACTGTCCAAACCAACACACACATCATTACTGTCCAAACCAACACACACATCATTACTGTGCAACATCAATGCCTGCTAGGGTTAGGGTTAGAGGCTAAACTCACGTGAGGGCCGCTGGGTTAGAGGCTGAACTCACGTGAGGGCCGCTGGGTTAGGGTTAGAGGCTGAACTCACGTGAGGGCCGCTGGGTTAGAGGCTGAACTCACGTGAGGGCCGCTGGGTTAGGGTTAGAGGCTGAACTCACGTGAGGGCCGCTGGGCTTGTCGGCCGGCTGAGAGCCTCGCATGCTAGCTGGACGCAACAGGAACAGAACCAGAGCTAGAAACCAACCAGCCGAGCAACACCAGGGGCATGGTCAGGTCCTCTGAGACGGGCCCACCAGGGCCAGGGACTGGGAGGGAGGGAGAGAGGGAGGGAGGGAGGGATGGAGGGATAGAGGGAGGGAGGGATGGAGGGATAGAGGGAGGGAGGGAGGGAGGGAGGGAGGGATGGAGGGATAGAGGGAGGGATGGAGGGATAGAGGGATGGAGGGAGGGATAGAGGGAGGGAGGGATGGAGGGACAGAGTGATAGAGGGAGGGGGTGAGGGAGGGATAAAGTTCAACAGTTCATCTCTACCACTGTGTACTCCATACTCAGACACTTACCAACCCGTATCTACTGTCTAACCCACCTAACCCTACCTACTAACCCTAACTAACCTCTACTAACCCTTACTGTTCTGATCTACCGACTGTTCTGATCTACTGACTGTTCTGATCTACTGACTGTTCTGATCTACCGACTGTTCTGATCTACTGACTGTTCTGATCTACCGACTGTTCTGATCTACTGACTGTTCTGATCTACTGACTGTTCTGATCTACTGACTGTTCTGATCTAACTGTTCTGATCTACTGACTGTTCTGATCTACCGACTGTTCTGATCTACTGACTGTTATGATCTACCGACTGTTCTGATCTACCGACTGTTATGATCTACCGACTGTTCTGATCTACTGACTGTTCTGATCTACTGACTCTACTTACTGTCCTGAAGACACTCGTTGTCTGTACAGTAGGACTGGGACTGCCTGAGCTAGAGACAGAGAAGAGAGAAGAGAGAGAGACAGAAGGAAGAGAGAGAGACAGGAGGAAGAGAGAGAGACAGGGGGAAGAGAGAGAGACAGGGGGAAGAGAGAGAGACAGGAGGAAGAGAGAGAGACAGGGGGAAGAGAGAGAGACAGGAGGAAGAGAGAGAGACAGGAGGAAGAGAGAGAGACAGGAGGAAGAGAGAGAGACAGGGGGAAGAGAGAGAGACAGGAGGAAGAGAGAGAGACAGGAGGAAGAGAGAGAGACAGGAGGAAGAGAGAGAGACAGGGGGAAGAGAGAGAGACAGGGGGAAGAGAGAGAGACAGGAGGAAGAGAGAGAGACAGGAGGAAGAGAGAGAGACAGGAGGAAGAGAGAGAGACAGGAGGAAGAGAGAGAGACAGGAGGAAGAGAGAGAGACAGGAGGAAGAGAGAGGGTGGGAGAGGGCGGGAGGGTGACAGAGAAAAATAGGGTTAGATGCAAACATTGTAAGCTGTAGTTTTTGCTTATATATTCCCCATTATGTATGATACATATTCCTATATTTCAAATGTTTACAATGACCTCATAGAATTCCTTTGCTGTGTGCCTCTTATGGAGAAGGAAGGAGATGCTAGTCACAGAAAGAACACATACCAAACTGCCTGGTTTTACAGGCAGAACTATCATGTTGAAATTCCACTATCTTAACCCACTAGTTTTGAATCTGTTCTACAACCTACCCTTCATAATGTCATAGGGTTACACAACAAACCTTTATCACATTGTGTAAATAATAGCTTTTTTGAAAGAGTATCTTTGTTGACAGGGACAACTGTTATTTTCCACACAAAGTGTTGAGACCACACCCTCTTCTACTCGGGACACCATGAAAGCTGGACCAATTAGATCTCACCATGTCACACCTGAACACGCACCAACTGCAATACCAGACTTGATAGATCACGTTCACAACTTCAAGTATTGAATCAAATGTTTTCATCAACTGCAGACTTATCCAAAACCCTGATACACAGACACACACACCACACAGATACATGCCACACACACACCACACAACACAGACACACACACACACACCACACAGATACATGCCACACACACACCACACAACACAGACACACACACACACACCACACAGACACAGACACACACCAGAAAGGATTGATCCTGTGATACTGGCATTGTGTGTGTTGTGTGTACATGTATGGTTTGTGTGTGTGTGTTGTGTGTACATGTATGGTTTGTGTGTGTGCTGTTGATTATTCAGTCAGTACAACCCTGTCCCTGAGGTGCCTGTGAGAGAGGAGGGGGAGGAGCAAGAACCAGGATGTGTTTAGACTCCTCCCTGTTCTCTGTAGAGGAGCCTGTGAGGGAGGAGGGGGAGGAGCAGGAACCAGGATGTGTTTAGACTCCTCCCTGTTCTCTGTAGAGGAGCCTGTGAGAGAGGAGGGGGAGGAGCAGGAGCCAGGATGTGTTTAGACTCCTCCCTGTTCTCTGTAGAGGAGCCTGTGAGAGAGGAGGGGGAGGAGCAGGAACCAGGATGTGTTTAGACTCCTCCCTGTTCTCTTCAGGGTTCCTCCTACAGAAGCTGCAGACCTCCTGCCAGCCTGTCTTACAGGATGGGGATAGGGTTAAGTTAGGGTTAGGGTTAGGTTACTGGATGGGGATAGGGTTAAGTTAGGGTTAGGGTTAGGTTACTGGATGGGGATAGGGTTAGGGTTAGGTTACTGGATGGGGATAGGGTTAGGTTAGGGTTAGGGTTAGGTTACTGGATGGGGATAGGGTTAGGTTACTGGATGGGGATAGGGTTAGGTTAGGGTTAGGGTTAGGTTACTGGATGGGGATAGGGTTAGGTTAGGGTTAGGGTTAGGTTACTGGATGGGGATAGGGTTAGGTTAGGGTTAGGGTTAGGTTACTGGATGGGGATAGGGTTAGGTTACTGGATGGGGATAGGGTTAGGTTAGGGTTAGGGTTAGGTTACTGGATGGGGATAGGGTTAGGTTAGGGTTAGGGTTAGGTTACTGGATGGGGATAGGGTTAGGTTAGGGTTAGGGTTAGGTTACTGGATGGGGATAGGGTTAGGTTACTGGATGGGGATAGGGTTAGGTTAGGGTTAGGGTTAGGTTACTGGATGGGGATAGGGTTAGGTTAGGGTTAGGGTTAGGTTACTGGATGGGGATAGGGTTAGGTTACTGGATGGGGATAGGGTTAGGTTAGGGTTAGGGTTAGGTTACTGGATGGGGATAGGGTTAGGTTACTGGATGGGGATAGGGTTAGGTTAGGGTTAGGGTTAGGTTACTGGATGGGGATAGGGTTAGGTTACTGGATGGGGATAGGGTTAGGTTAGGGTTAGGGTTAGGTTACTGGATGGGGATAGGGTTAGGTTACTGGATGGGGATAGGGTTAGGTTACTGGATGGGGATAGGGTTAGGTTTGGGTTAGGGGTAGGGTTCAAAAGTAAACTGGATAGTTGTGAAGAGCACGGGCCTATTACTGCTGTGTTTACAACTAAAGATAGACCAAAGAAAATAAAGATAAAAATGGAAATGTAGTGCAGTAATATGTATGTTTTTTCAGGTGCTGTGTGATGCTGAGTGATGGCTAGATGCTACTAAAGATGAAGACCAAGGTAGGTGTATTTTGTGGGATGTGTTTTCTTGATGTGTAGCACTATGTGTCTGTATGTAGGGATGTGTATATGCAAGTGTACGAGTATATAGACTATGTGTATGTATAATTCTTGTTTCTATGTCTACCTATATTTATGTGCAAGTGTGTATATGTGTATGTTCTAATTTTGTGTATAAAACCAACGGTGTGTATGCATGTGTGTGAAACTTTACATCATCAGTACCAGGGGAATACATACATAAACAGAGTTGAAAAATGAATAGGTGTACTTTATTTTAATTCACTGTCTGTTTACTGTATGAGGAGGAAGGAAAAGATGTTATGTTTTCTCATTCAAGCCCAGGGGTGCAATGGTGTTTAGCTGTGTGATCCAATGTCTTTCCGCGTGCTTCCGCTGTCCACTGGACCACCCGGACCCCGACTCCACACCAGAGATGATGAGGTGAGTGACGGGGTGCTCCTGGAAATGTGTGATAGGGTTAGGTTACTGGATGGGGATAGGGTTAGGTTACTGGATGGGGATAGGGTTAGGTTACTGGATGGGGATAGGGTTAGGTTAGGGTTAGGGTTAGGTTACTGGATGGGGATAGGGTTAGGTTACTGGATGGGGATAGGGTTAGGTTACTGGATGGGGATAGGGTTAGGTTACTGGATGGGGATAGGGTTAGGTTAGGGTTAGGGTTAGGTAAGGGTTGGGTTACTGGATGGGGATAGGGTTAGGTTACTGGATGGGGATAGGGTTAGGGTTAGGGTTAGGTTACTGGATGGGGATAGGGTTAGGTTACTGGATGGGGATAGGGTTAGGTTACTGGATGGGGATAGGGTTAGGTTACTGGATGGGGATAGGGTTAGGTTACTGGATGGGGATAGGGTTAGGTTACTGGATGGGGATAGGGTTAGGTTACTGGATGGGGATAGGGTTAGGTTACTGGATGGGGATAGGGTTAGGTTTGGGTTAGGGTTAGGTTACTGGATGGGGATAGGGTTAGGTTAGGTTAGGTTACAGGATGGGGATAGGGTTAGGTTACTGGATGGGGATAGGGTTAGGTTACTGGATGGGGATAGGGTTAGGTTACTGGATGGGGATAGGGTTAGGTTACTGGATGGGGATAGGGTTAGGTTAGGGTTAGGGTTAGGTTACTGGATGGGGATAGGGTTAGGTTACTGGATGGGGATAGGGTTAGGTTACTGGATGGGGATAGGGTTAGGTTACTGGATGGGGATAGGGTTAGGTTACTGGATGGGGATAGGGTTAGGTTACTGGATGGGGATAGGGTTAGGTTACTGGATGGGGATAGGGTTAGGTTAGGGTTAGGTTAGGGTTAGGTTACTGGATGGGGATAGGGTTAGGTTACTGGATGGGGATAGGGTTAGGTTAGGGTTAGGTTAGGGTTAGGTTACTGGATGGGGATAGGGTTAGGTTACTGGATGGGGATAGGGTTAGGTTAGGGTTAGGTTAGGGTTAGGTTACTGGATGGGGATAGGGTTAGGTTACTGGATGGGGATAGGGTTAGGTTACTGGATGGGGATAGGGTTAGGTTACTGGATGGGGATAGGGTTAGGTTAGGGTTAGGTTAGGGTTAGGGTTAGGGTTAGGGTTAGGGTTAGGGTTAGGGTTAGGGTTAGGGTTAGGGTTAGGGTTAGGGTTAGGGTTAGGGTTAGGGTTAGGGTTAGGGTTAGGGTTAGGGTTAGGTTAGGGTTAGGTTAGGGTTAGGTTAGGGTTAGGTTAGGGTTAGGTTAGGGTTAGGTTACTCTGATCCAACACACCAGGCTCATGACATAACAAGCCCAAATCAAACACACTAAATAAACGCTGCTGGTGAATGTTGCAGCAACATCTTCACAGATACATGGAAGCACTGTTGTTTTAACCTGTAATACGTATGTAACCCTAACACTGTGGTATTACCCTGTGTTACCATGGAAACAGTGTGGTTAGAGTCTCACCAGGTTGAGGAGTCGTCTCATGGCGTGCTCGTGAGAGCAGATGCACTCACACGGGTCGAAGCCTCCCTCTGCCATGTCCCACCTGCCCTGGGACAACAACACACAGGTGAGAGACACACACAGCCTCCCTCTGCCATGTCCCACCTGCCCTGGGACACAACACACAGGTGAGAGACACACACAGCCTCCTCTGCCATGTCCCACCTGCCCTGGGACAAACACACACAGGTGAGAGACACACACAGCCTCCCTCTGCCATGTCCCACCTGCCCTGGGACACAACACACAGGTGAGAGACACACACAGCCTCCCTCTGCCATGTCCCACCTGCCCTGGGACACAACACACAGGTGAGACACACACGCACACACACACACACACACACACACACACAGGTGAGAGACACACACACACACACAGGTGAGAGACACACACACACACACACACACAGGTGAGAGACACACACACACACAGGTGAGAGACACACACACACACACAGGTGAGAGACACACACAGCCTCCCTCTGCCATGTCCCACCTGCCCTGGGACAACAACACACAGGTGAGAGACACACACACACACACACACACACACACACACACACACACACAGGTGAGAGACACACACACAGGTGAGAGACACACACACAGGTGAGAGACACACACACACACACACACAGGTGAGAGACACACACACACAGGTGAGAGACACACACACACACAGGTGAGAGACACACACAGCCTCCCTCTGCCATGTCCCACCTGCCCTGGGACACAACACACAGGTGAGAGACACACACACACACACACAGGTGAGAGACACACACACACAGGTGAGAGACACACACACAGGTGAGAGACACACACACACACACACACAGGTCAGAGACACACACACACACACACAGGTGAGAGACACACACACACAGGTGAGAGACACACACACACGTGAGACACACACACACACACACACAGGTGAGAGACACACACACACACACACACACACACACAGGTGAGAGACACACACACACACACACACAGGTGAGAGACACACCTGCCCTGGGACAACAACACACAGGTGACACACACACACACACACACACACAGGTGAGACACACACACACACACACACACAGGTGACACACACACACACACACACACACAGGTGACACACACACACACACACACACACACAGGTGACACACACACACACACACAGGTGAGAGACACACACACACACAGGTGAGAGACACACACACACACACACACAGGCGATTCCAGACAGGGAAGCAATTCTAAAGAACTTGTGGTTAGGGTTAGCTGGGTTAGCTGGGTTAGCTGGGTTAGCTGGGTTAGCTGGTTAGCTGGGTTAGCTGGGTTAGCTGGGTTAGCTGGGTTAGCTGGGTTAGCTGGGTTAGCTGGGTTAGCTGGGTTAGCTGGGTTAGCTGGGTTAGCTGGGTTAGCTGGGTTAGCTGGGGTTAGCTGGGTTAGCTGGGTTAGCTGGGTTAGCTGGGTTAGCTGGGTTAGCTGGGTTAGCTGGGTTAGCTGGGTTAGCTGGGTTAGCTGGGTTAGCTGGGTTAGCTGGGTTAGCTGGGTGTTAGCTGTTAGTTAAATAGTGTAACTATTCAGCTCTTTGGAACAGACCCATATCCAGTTCTAAAAGTCCAGAATATCACAGTAGAAAGTAAGCCTTGACTGTAAATAGATCGCATCGCATGCACTGCATCGAGTCAGTATTTCTATCTTCAGTCCGTAATAGAACGACATTCCTAGACTCAAACGAAGTGTGTTTACAAACGTAGCTCTCGTGTGGGCTCCACTTCTGACACCTGAATAGTGTCTTGTAATACTGTCCAGGGCGTTCAAGGGCCAGGTTCACGGCTACGGACACTTTGGCACTGACCAAATATGTGTGTACAAAATGTTTTATACTGTTGACCCTCGTTGCAAGACGCGGAGCTATAAATTAACTAAATTATGCACATTAAATATATCGTGCGAATTATGATCTAAGACCCACATCATATTCGCATTTGTTTGATTGCGGCTCCCGTTTTCATGGTAAGAAGACGGACGCAGCCATTCACGACCAGCCAGCTTTACAGCCAGCTGTCGAGTTTGCTTTGAGGCACAATACCACGACTACAAGAAATTATACAAAAGTGGAGGGTTTGCTACGCATCTGGGTTTTATGGTTGCCTACCTGTACACACCGAATGACAGCACGATAGTGGCAATAGATTCGAGCATCTAGGCTAGTGCTTGCTGTCGGCGTTTGTTCAAGGATTTCTGTGCTGAGGAATGAAACTGAGACAACACTTACTTGAAACTGAAGAAAATACAAAAAACCTTTACAAAAAATCGAACTTGAATACAATGTCTGTTAACTATTGTTCCACGAGGTGTTTGCTAGCTGCAGACTTCCGAAACCTGGGCTACTTGCTCACACGACAGAACAGACCTCCAGGTTTCGGCCAGCTTGCTGTTGCCTTTCTCGTTTGTTTTGATAGACCTGAACCACTTCACGCGATATTTCCGGATACATCGAGAAACAAGTTAGATTTGTTTTGTATAAGGAAAATATTGGTAATATATCCCAAGATGTAGCATGTTAGTTTATAATGTCCGTTTAAACGGAATTCAGCATAGTTATGATATACTTTTGAATTGTAGCCTACCATATAATGTATATGTAGTGGATCTGTTATGCTATTCTGAGATGATAACTGTATGTAGCCTACTGTTTACGTTTTTTATTTGACCATCATATCTGTAAAGACTTTAATTTAAATAATTGAACTCTGAATACGAGAGTATTCGTGCGTGTAGCATGATCCCCAAATAATTCTTATAATAGTGACATGATTTACTAATAAATGAAAGTGATTGATTGAACCAGCCAGTGTGTCACTAATGATTAACAGTTATGTGGCATACGTTCAACTGAACTTGTGGGTAAGTATATATTTAACACAAATAAGCTAAATACTGTTGAAACTTACACTTGAAATAAGATACCCACACACTCCTAATATCAGCACCTCACTTGTCAGTAGTGAGCTCGGACGTCACATGATCCTTACACACAGTTTTGTCTCTGATGGTGTTTTAGAGGAAATATCATGACGGGTTTTCAAGACAAAAGCACACGTGCACACTTCGCACAATAGATCAACAATGCAGATTTCTAGATCACTGCTGCTTGCTCATCTACTGTGTGTATGATTCCAGACTGACTGACATTGTGCGCACGCATTTCGGGGGTCGCGGCACGCAGGTTCAGCGTTTTGTTGTCCAAATAGCAGGACTCGCTGGAAGAGCAACAGCAAGAGAAAGACTGAAGAAACAGCATACTGGTAGTGGCGGATCCAAGCTACAATCTCCAGCGAACCACTCAGCCGAGGGGAGCCGTGTTCAGGTCCAGCGACCAGCAGCTCTGAGACAGACGGACTATGGCTAACATCGCGGTCCAAAGGATCAAACGGGAGTTCAAAGAAGTTCTCAAAAGCGAAGAGGTGTGCCATTTTAATTTAGCTTTTCAATCAAAACAAGATAGTTTATTACAGATCTTTGTTTAAAGTGAGGCCCGAACATGATAACTTAAGATAGCTTGCTAATGTCGCTAGCTCTAGCTGGGTTGCTACACGCCTAACTAACCGGTGACTCATTTGGGGATTTCTCCCCGTCGCCAGGTAAAGACAAACGGTGTGATCATGGGAAAATATCGCGGATTTTGCATTAGGACAGGCCTCCGGTTGAATATGAAAGCAACTGAGTGTTTATCTACAGGTTTCTGCACTAAAACCAGATTGCAGTAAACACACTCAATATAAACTCTGGACAAACTGACTAGTAGAAAGGGTAACATTAGCTAGAAATGACCAGATAGCTAGAGCTCACTGCTTGGTAAGTTTTCTAGCTAGCTAGCTAACAGGAGGCTAGTACTTTGACAGCTGGCTAACTGTAGCTAGCTATATAGCTGTTCCAGTTTACAAAACCATAGAAGAGTGTCATTATTTTAGATCAAACTGGTCAGTTAATAAAATACGATGTGCACTAGTAGGTACCTAGGGGCAGTATGACTTGAGCTGAGGTCTATTTGGTAGCTAACTTGCTGGCTAGCTTCCCTGGCGTGATGCGGAGCTAGTTCAGCCACCATGACAAAGTTACAGCTAGCTAGGCCATTTAACGTTAGCCTGCCTCAATAGATTTTAGATCATATTTCCAAGAGTTCGATACACTAACTACTTACCTTATAAATCTCCCTCTCTAGCAGTGTGACTTATCTCCTTCTCTCTCCTCCCCAGACGAGTAGAAATCAAATTAAAGTAGATTTGGTGGATGAGAATTTCACAGAGCTGAGAGGAGAGATAGCTGGACCTCCTGACACCCCATATGAAGGTAAAAGCGTTTACACGCATTTATACACACTCACTGTTTACACATTCCTACACTCTCACACACACACACTACACTAACTGGTCTTTTCTTTTACACAGGTGGCAGGTTTCAGCTCGAAATCAAAATCCCAGAAACATATCCTTTTAACCCCCCAAAGGTAGGAGACTTGGCACTGCAGTACGTATACAGACACTATGTAGTCTGACAGTTGTCTCTGACACACATCTTGTCTTTTGCTGTTCTGTTGTCATGTCCCTCTGTCCTGGTTAGGGTCAGTAACCTCTAACCCCCCTAACCCTGTCCTGGTTAGGGTCAGTAACCTCTAACCCCCCTAACCCTGGTACTGGCTGTTCTCTGCAGGTGCGCTTTATCACCAAGATCTGGCATCCCAACATCAGCTCAGTAACAGGAGCCATCTGCCTGGACATTCTGAAGGACCAGTGGTGAGTTGGGGTTAGACCAGGCCTGGGGTGTGTAGACCAGGCCTGGGGTGTGTAGACCAGGCCTGGGGCGTGTAGACCAGGCCTGGGGTGTTTATACCAGACCTGGGGTGTGTAGACCAGGCCTGGGGTGTGTAGACCAGACCTGGGGTGTGTAGACCAGGCCTGGGGTGTGTAGACCAGACCTGGGGTGTGTAGACCAGGCCTGGGGTGTGTAGACCAGGCCTGGGGTGTGTAGACCAGGCCTGGGGTGTGTATACCAGACCTGGGGTGTTTATACCAGACCTGGGGTGTGTAGACCAGGCCTGGGGCGTGTAGACCAGGCCTGGGGCGTGTAGACCAGGCCTGGGGTGTGTAGACCAGGCCTGGGGTGTTTATACCAGACCTGGGGTGTGTAGACCAGGCCTGGGGCGTGTAGACCAGGCCTGGGGCGTGTAGACCAGGGCTGGGGTGTGTAGACCAGGCCTGGGGTGTGTGTAGTGTACCAGTCTGACCCACCAGGGCGGCTGCTATGACCCTGCGTACTGTCCTGCTCTCTCTGCAAGCTCTCCTGGCCGCCGCAGAGCCAGACGACCCACAGGATGCCGTTGTGGCCAACCAGGTCAGTTAGTGAACATGGCTGTGTGTGTGTTAGTGAACATGGCTGTGTGTGTGTTAGTGAACATGGCTGTGTGTGTGTTAGTGAACATGGCTGTGTGTGTGTTAGTGAACATGGCTGTGTGTGTGTTAGTGAACATGGCTGTGTGTGTGTTAGTGAACATGCTGTGTGTTAGTGACATGGCTGTGTGTGTTAGTGAACATGGCTGTGTGTGTTAGTGAACATGGCTGTGTGTGTGTTAGTGAACATGGCTGTGTGTGTGTTAGTGAACATGGCTGTGTGTGTGTTAGTGAACATGGCTGTGTGTGTGTTAGTGAACATGGCTGTGTGTGTGTTAGTGAACATGGCTGTGTGTGTGTTAGTGAACATGGCTGTGTGTGTGTTAGTGAACATGGCTGTGTGTGTGTTAGTGAACATGGCTGTGTGTGTGTTAGTGAACATGGCTGTGTGTGTGTTAGTGAACATGGCTGTGTGTGTGTTAGTGAACATGGCTGTGTGTGTGTTAGTGAACATGGCTGTGTGTGTGTTAGTGAACATGGCTGTGTGTGTGTTAGTGAACATGGCTGTGTGTGTGTTAGTGAACATGGCTGTGTGTGTTGGTGAACATGGCTGTGTGTGTGTTGGTGAACATGGCTGTGTGTGTGTTAGTGAACATGGCTGTGTGTGTTAGTGAACATGGCTGTGTGTGTGTTAGTGAACATGGCTGTGTGTGTGTTAGTGAACATGGCTGTGTGTGTGTTAGTGAACATGGCTGTGTGTGTGTTAGTGAACATGGCTGTGTGTGTGTTAGTGAACATGGCTGTGTGTGTGTTAGTGAACATGGCTGTGTGTGTGTTAGTGAACATGGCTGTGTGTGTGTTAGTGAACATGGCTGTGTGTGTGTTAGTGAACATGGCTGTGTGTGTGTTAGTGAACATGGCTGTGTGTGTGTTGTGAACATGGCTGTGTGTGTGTTAGTGAACATGGCTGTGTGTGTGTTAGTGAACATGGCTGTGTGTGTGTTAGTGAACATGGCTGTGTGTGTGTTAGTGAACATGGCTGTGTGTGTGTTAGTGAACATGGCTGTGTGTGTTAGTGAACATGGCTGTGTGTGTGTTAGTGAACATGGCTGTGTGTGTGTTAGTGAACATGGCTGTGTGTGTGTTAGTGAACATGGCTGTGTGTGTGTTAGTGAACATGGCTGTGTGTGTGTTAGTGAACATGGCTGTGTGTGTGTTAGTGAACATGGCTGTGTGTGTGTTAGTGAACATGGCTGGTGTGTGTTAGTGAACATGGCTGTGTGTGTGTTAGTGAACATGGCTGTGTGTGTGTTAGTGAACATGGCTGTGTGTGTGTTAGTGAACATGGCTGTGTGTGTGTTAGTGAACATGGCTGTGTGTGTTAGTGAACATGGCTGTGTGTGTGTTAGTGAACATGGCTGTGTGTGTGTTAGTGAACATGGCTGTGTGTGTGTTAGTGAACATGGCTGTGTGTGTGTGTTAGTGAACATGGCTGTGTGTGTGTTAGTGAACATGGCTGTGTGTGTGTTAGTGAACATGGCTGTGTGTGTGTTAGTGAACATGGCTGTGTGTGTGTTAGTGAACATGGCTGTGTGTGTGTTAGTGAACATGGCTGTGTGTGTTAGTGAACATGGCTGTGTGTGTGTTAGTGAACATGGCTGTGTGTGTGTTAGTGAACATGGCTGTGTGTGTGTTAGTGAACATGGCTGTGTGTGTTAGTGAACATGGCTGTGTGTGTGTGTTAGTGAACATGGCTGTGTGTGTGTTAGTGAACATGGCTGTGTGTGTGTTAGTGAACATGGCTGTGTGTGTGTTAGTGAACATGGCTGTGTGTGTGTTAGTGAACATGGCTGTGTGTGTGTTAGTGAACATGGCTGTGTGTGTGTTAGTGAACATGGCTGTGTGTGTGTTAGTGAACATGGCTGTGTGTGTGTTAGTGAACATGGCTGTGTGTGTGTTAGTGAACATGGCTGTGTGTGTGTTAGTGAACATGGCTGTGTGTGTGTTAGTGAACATGGCTGTGTGTGTGTTAGTGAACATGGCTGTGTGTGTGTTAGTGAACATGGCTGTGTGTGTTAGTGAACATGGTGTGTGTGTGTTAGTGAACATGGCTGTGTGTGTTAGTGAACATGGCTGTGTGTGTGTTAGTGAACATGGCTGTGTGTGTGTTAGTGAACATGGCTGTGTGTGTGTTAGTGAACATGGCTGTGTGTGTGTTAGTGAACATGGCTGTGTGTGTTAGTGAACATGGCGTGTGTGGTGTTGCTGTGTGGTGTAGTGAACATGGCTGTGTGTGTGTTAGTGAACATGGCTGTGTGTGTGTTAGTGAACATGGCGTGTGTGTGTGTGTTAGTGAACATGGCTGTGGTGTGTGTGTGTTTAGTGAACATGGCTGTGTGTGTGTGTGGTGTGTTAGTGAACATGGCTGTGTGTGTGTGTTAGTGAACATGGCTGTGTGTGTGTTAGTGAACATGGCTGTGTGTGTGTTAGTGAACATGGCTGTGTGTGTGTTAGTGAACATGGCTGTGTGTGTGTTAGTGAACATGGCTGTGTGTGTGTTAGTGAACATGGCTGTGTGTGTGTTAGTGAACATGGCTGTGTGTGTGTTAGTGAACATGGCTGTGTGTGTGTTAGTGAACATGGCTGTGTGTGTGTTAGTGAACATGGCTGTGTGTGTGTTAGTGAACATGGCTGTGTGTGTTAGTGAACATGGCTGTGTGTGTTAGTGAACATGGCTGTGTGTGTGTTAGTGAACATGGCTGTGTGTGTGTTAGTGAACATGGCTGTGTGTGTGTTAGTGAACATGGCTGTGTGTGTGTTAGTGAACATGGCTGTGTGTGTGTTAGTGAACATGGCTGTGTGTGTTAGTGAACATGGCTGTGTGTGTGTTAGTGAACATGGCTGTGTGTGTGTTAGTGAACATGGCTGTGTGTGTGTAGTGAACATGGCTGTGTGTGTGTTAGTGAACATGGCTGTGTGTGTGTTAGTGAACATGGCTGTGTGTGTGTTAGTGAACATGGCTGTGTGTGTGTTAGTGAACATGGCTGTGTGTGTGTTAGTGAACATGGCTGTGTGTGTGTTAGTGAACATGGCTGTGTGTGTTAGTGAACATGGCTGTGTGTGTGTTAGTGAACATGGCTGTGTGTGTGTTAGTGAACATGGCTGTGTGTGTGTGCTGTGTGTGTTAGTGAACATGGCTGTGTGTGTTAGTGAACATGGCTGTGTGTGCTAGTGAACATGGCTGTGTGTGTGTTAGTGAACATGGCTGTGTGTGTGTGTGTTAGTGAACATGGCTGTGTGTGTTAGTGAACATGGCTGTGTGTGTGTTCCCTGCAGTACAAGCAGAACCCAGAGATGTTCAAGCAGACGGCTTGTCTGTGGTCTCACGTGTACGCCAGTGCCCCCGTCTCCAGCCCAGACTACACACGCAAGATAGACAAGCTCTGTGCCATGGGCTTCGATAAGGTAAGCACTCTCACTGTGTGCTATGAACCAATCAGCAGTCTCTCTCTCAGGGACATGAACCAGACAGTGTGTAGAAGGTGAACCAGACAGTGTGTAGAAGGTGAACCAGACAGTGTGTAGAAGGTGAACCAGACAGTGTGTAGAAGGTGAACCAGACAGTGTGTAGAAGGTGAACCAGACAGTGTGTAGAAGGTGAACCAGACAGTGTGTAGAAGGTGACGTGTTTTCTCTTTCCTACAGAACGCAGTAATAGCAGCTTTATCTTCCAAATCCTGGGACGTGGAAACAGCAACAGAACTGCTGCTTAGCAACTGAGATGATCCCCTCCCCCCTCAACATGCCCCCTCCTGAATATGCCTTCAATCAGATCTGACCCCTGACCCATTCACCCTTTAAACTGAGCCTTTGCTGTGGGGGTGTCGTCCCCGCAGTGCTGCTGGGGCTTCTGTAGTGGTGTCCAGGAGATCCTCGTTCTAAAGTAACTGGTTTAGTCTTGTAGCCGGATAGAACCCATCCTTGAACACACAACCTAGGATCAAGTTATCTGTAAATAGACATATTAAAGTCTGTGTACATTTGAAAGTAAATATACTTAACTGTTCTTTACATGATAGTATAACCCAAATTAAGTTTTATTTTAGAATTGAAAGATGCTCTACAACTGTATCGAACTGCTGGCCTCCAGTCTGAACTGCCGGCCTCCAGTCTGAACTGCTGGCCTCCTGTCTGAACTGCCGGCCTCCAGTCTGAACTGCCGGCCTCCAGTCTGAACTGCCGGCCTCCAGTCTGAACTGCCGGCCTCCAGTCTGAACTGCCGGCCTCCAGTCTGAACTGCCGGCCTCCAGTCTGAACTGCTGGCCTCCAGTCTGAACTGCTGGCCTCCTGTCTGAACTGCTGGCCTCCAGTCTGAACTGCTGGCCTCCTGTCTGAACTGCTGGCCTCCTGTCTGAACTGCTGGCCTCCTGTCTGAACTGCCGGCCTCCAGTCTGAACTGCTGGCCTCCAGTCTGAACTGCTGGCCTCCAGTCTGAACTGCCGGCCTCCAGTCTGAACTGCCGGCCTCCAGTCTGAACTGCCGGCCTCCAGTCTGAACTGCTGGCCTCCTGTCCTTCCTGGTTCAGCTGAGTCTCATGTTCATAAACTCAGACAGGAAGCTACACCTACCACCACGTTGGTCGGGAGCTCATATCACAGTTCCTCCTCCTCTTCTATTCCCCCTCCCTGTCATGCCTCATGCTGCCTTTGACACTAGTCGGGCCAGGTGTGATCAGAACAGGTACTTGTTAGCTTCCTATTCAGTTTAGTTGGTTTAGGGTCATAAGAGTGAGCATCATGTGACAGATGGGAACACAACAGTGAGAAGATGACTTATCTCGTCTGTCTGTCTGAGGGCAGGTCAGGGTGTCTGGGGGCAGGTCAGGGTGTCTGGGGGCAGGTCAGGGTGTCTGGGGGCAGGTCAGGGTGTCTGGGGGCAGGTCAGGGTGTCTGGGGGCAGGGCAGGGTGTCTGGGGGCAGGGCAGGTCAGGGTGTCTGGGGGCAGGTCAGGGTGTCTGGGGGCAGGTCAGGGTGTCTGGGGGCAGGGCGTCAGGGTGTCTGGGGGCAGGGCAGGTCAGGGTGTCTGGGGGCAGGTCAGGGTGTCTGGGGGCAGGGCAGGTCAGGGTGTCTGGGGGCAGGGTCAGGGTGTCTGGGGGCAGGGCAGGGTGTCTGGGGGCAGGTCAGGGTGTCTGGGGGCAGGGCAAGTCAGGGTGTCTGGGGGCAGGTCAGGGTGTCTGGGGGCAGGGCAGGTCAGGGTGTCTGAGGGGCAGGTCAGGGCTCTGGGGGCAGGTCAGGGCTCTGGGGGCAGGTCAGGGCGTCTGGAGGCAGGTCAGGGCTCTGGGGGCAGGTCAGGGTGTCTGGGGGCAGGTCAGGACGGGCGAGCCACAGTGAGTTCTACATGCAGCATCAAGTTCTGATGCCTGATGGAAAATGACTCTTGAATCAGCCTTCATGTCCCCTTGTACCAAAACCCTTTGGATCAGTTTACACCCTAGTTTGTTTGCTGTGACATCTGGAACTATTGCCAGCCATAATCAGGCAGGTGGAACTAGCTGGAACAGGATGTTACTGCATGTTAAGAATATGGCTTACTCCCTCTCTGTAGTCCTCTTCATCCCTCCCTCTGTAGTCCTCTTCATCCCTCCCTCTGTAGTCCTCTTCATCCCTCCCTCTGTAGTCCTCTTCATCCCTCCCTCTGTAGTCCTCTTCATCCCTCCCTCTGTAGTCCTCTTCATCACCCCTTTGTGACACTATCCCCTTTAAGCCCTCACTCCCTGGAAACTGAGGCAGATCTCAACTAGTGTAGCAAAGTGCAGTTGACACCTGTTCCCATGGAGTTGACAACTGTTCCCATGGAGTTGACACCTGTTCCCATGGTTCCCAGCTAAGGGATCAGCGACTGTGTTGAGCATCAGTCTGGTGCTGAGCAACCGTTGATCGTCAGGAGCATGAGACCCCTCCCTGTACACAGCTGGGTCGCCTCCACCCCTACACCACCCGCAGAGCAGCCTCCACCCCTACACCACCCGCAGAGCAGCCTCCACCCCTACACCACCCGCAGAGCAGCCTCCAACCCCAACACCACCCGCAGAGCATCCTCCACCCCTACACCACCCGCAGAGCAGCCTCCACCCCTACACCACCCACAGAGCAGCCTCCACCCCTACACCACCCGCAGAGCAGCCTCCACCCCTACACCACCCGCAGAGCATCCTCCACCCCTACACCACCCGCAGAGCAGCCTCCACCCAACACCACCCCAGAGCAGCCTCCACCCCTACACCACCCGCAGAGCAGCCTCCACCCCTACACCACCCACAGAGCAGCCTCCACCCCTACACCACCCACAGAGCAGCCTCCACCCCGACACCCTCCACACCACCCGCAGAGCAGCCTCCACCCCAACACCACCCACAGAGCAGCCTCCACCCCAGAGCAGCCTCCACCCGCAGAGCATCCTCCACCCCTACACCACCCACAGAGCATCCTCCACCCGCAGAGCAGCCTCCACCCCTACACCTCACCCGCAGAGCAGCCTCCACCCCTACACCACCCTCAGAGCAGCCTCCACCCCTACACCACCCACAGAGTAGCCTCCACCCGCAGAGCAGCCTCCACCCGCAGAGCAGCCTCCCACCCGCAGAGCAGCCTCCACCCCTACACCACCCACAGAGCAGCCTCCAACCCAACACCACCCACAGAGCAGCCTCCACCCCAACACCACCCACAGAGCAGCCTCCACCCCTACACCACCCGCAGAGCATCCTCCACCCCAACACCACCCCAGCAGCTCCAGCCCTCCACCCACAGAGCAGCCTCCACCCCAACACCACCCACAGAGCAGCCTCCACCCCAACACCACCCACAGAGCAGCAGCACTGTAATACCATTCATGGCTGAATCTATATTTTGTAAGAAAAATAAATAACAAAAAAATGACCCCCCCCGTCTCCCTGATCCTCCTGTAGGATCTTACTGCACGACAACAAACACATCTCACGGTGTTGCATCTCAAGGTGCTGCATCTCAAGGTGCTGCATCTCAAGGTGCTGCATCTCAAGGTGCTGCATCTCAGGTGTGCATCCAAGGTGCTGCATCTCAAGGTGTTGCATCTCAAGGTGCTGCATCTCAAGGTGTTGCATCTCAAGGTGCTGCATCTCAAGGTGCTGCATCTCAAGGTGCTGCATCTCAAGGTGCTGCATCTCAAGGTGCTGCATCTCAAGGTGCTGCATCTCAAGGTGCTGCATCTCAAGGTGCTGCATCTCAAGGTGCTGCATCTCAAGGTGCTGCATCTCAAGGTGCTGCATCTCAAGGTGCTGCATCTCAAGGTGCTGCATCTCAAGGTGCTGCATCTCAAGGTGCTGCATCTCAAGGTGCTGCATCTCAAGGTGCTGCATCTCAAGGTGCTGCATCTCAAGGTGCTGCATCTCAAGGTGCTGCATCTCAAGGTGCTGCATCTCAAGGTGCTGCATCTCAAGGTGCTGCATCTCAAGGTGCTGCATCTCAAGGTGCTGCATCTCAAGGTGCTGCATCTCAAGGTGCTGCATCTCAAGGTGCTGCATCTCAAGGTGCTGCATCTCAAGGTGCTGCATCTCAAGGTGCTGCATCTCAAGGTGCTGCATCTCAAGGTGCTGCATCTCAAGGTGCTGCATCTCAAGGTGCTGCATCTCAAGGTGCTGCATCTCAAGGTGCTGCATCTCAAGGTGCTGCATCTCAAGGTGCTGCATCTCAAGGTGCTGCATCTCAAGGTGCTGCATCTCAAGGTGCTGCATCTCAAGGTGCTGCATCTCAAGGTGCTGCATCTCAAGGTGCTGCATCTCAAGGTGCTGCATCTCAAGGTGCTGCATCTCAAGGTGCTGCATCTCAAGGTGCTGCATCTCAAGGTGCTGCATCTCAAGGTGCTGCATCTCAAGGTGCTGCATCTCAAGGTGCTGCATCTCAAGGTGCTGCATCTCAAGGTGCTGCATCTCAAGGTGCTGCATCTCAAGGTGCTGCATCTCAAGGTGCTGCATCTCAAGGTGCTGCATCTCAAGGTGCTGCATCTCAAGGTGCTGCATCTCAAGGTGCTGCATCTCAAGGTGCTGCATCTCAAGGTGCTGCATCTCAAGGTGCTGCATCTCAAGGTGCTGCATCTCAAGGTGCTGCATCTCAAGGTGCTGCATCTCAAGGTGCTGCATCTCAAGGTGCTGCATCTCTGGGTTTTTCTTCCTCAGTTTGGATTTGGACAAATGTCGTTTTTGTTCCTTCTGAGCTCTGCCATGTTATTTATTATCACGATTCTTTGATTAAAAAAATTAAACCTTGAAAACAATACTGCTGTGGTTTAGTCTTCAGTTCATGAAGTGAGTTTGTCCTGTTGCATGGAGAGGAGAACCTTCAGTCTCTGTGCTTCCACACAGCTGCTGTGGAGAAGAGTGCCTGCAACACCACTACCTGAGCACAACGACATGCCAACACAGCAGAAGGCTGGCAGAGAGCGAGGGGAGGAGGCACAGCAGGTTTCCCAGGAATTTAATAAGCAACCATCATAATAACCAGGTTAAAACGTTTTGGAAAATGTCCATGTTTTTAAAAATGGCTCCATAAAAGAAGCAAAGAGGAACAAACAAAGAAAAAAAAACATGTTTTGAGATTAAGACCTACATACAATAAGCATCAGATCATGACTACCAGGTGAGTCCACCTTCTACATGTCAGTGGTGTCAAAGGTCCGTCAGGGGTCCAGAGGAGCAGGGGTACCTGTGAGCAGGTATGAGGTGTATAAGGATGGTGGGTGTGTGTGAGAAGAGTCTGTGTTCTCTACAGTCTGTAGTTGGGCTGCAGGAATCCTCTCTTTACCTGAAACAGAGACGACATGTCAACACACACAGTTCATCTGAGCCCTTCCTGTGAGCCCCTCATACAGATGGACTATATTACCATGCTATAGCAGCACCTCCTGCCTCTCACCAGCGTGGACTGAACTCACTGCACCCCTGCAGAGAGGTGGTCTCTCCCAGACTGCATGTGTCTGACTGAGGTCTCCAGATGGTTTGTCCCTGTCTAGGGGGATCTGAACTCACTGCACCCCCTGCAGAGAGGTGGTCTCTCCCAGACTGCATGTGTCTGACTGAGGTCTCCAGATGGTTTGTCCCTGTCTGGGGGGATCTGAACTCACTGCACCCCTGCAGAGAGGTGGTCTCTCCCAGGCTGCATGTGGCTGACAGGGGTCATAGTATATAGTATGTAGTGTATCTAACCTCTGCAGGTCTATTTGTCTCTTTGTCCCGTCCTCTCTCTGCTGCTGCTGTTTTGGTATCTTGATGTTAATTGGCTCAACTGCAGGGTCAGAGGCGGGGTCTTGGCTGGGCACAGCCCTCTTCCTGCCTCTCCCGGCCCCCGCCCCGGCCCCGGCCTCTTTCTCTGATGCCAGGGGGGATGGTGCCGTGGCGGCGGACTTGGGTGGTCGGCCGCGGCGTTTGGCGGGAGACGCTACTGTTGTGGCGTCAGAGGTCACCTTCTGGGCCACCTCCACCTGAGATAGAGAGGGGGAGGAGGGGGAGGAGGGGGAGAAAGAGGGTTAAATGGAAGGAGGAATGTAGAAAGGATTTCAGAATGAAATGACTTCATTCCAGCTTTTCTAAAATCCTCCTCCTTACCTTCTTCTCCTCCTGAGGCTTGATGACGGGGTTCTCCTCGTTCTCCCTCGCTCCGCTCTCCGACGACTCCACCCCAGCTTCCCTGCCCACAGGAAACAACAACTGCATTTCAGACTGGGTGTGTCGGTGTTCTCAAGAGCAGCTGGGCTTGAGTGTGTGTGTGTACCTGGTCCTGAGGGTGGGGGAGCTGGGATGGGGAGTGTGTGTGTACCTGGTCTTGAGGGTGGGGGAGCTGGGATGGGGAGTGTGTGTGTGTACCTGGTCTTGAGGGTGGGGGAGCTGGGATGGGGAGAGCTGGTGTTGCTGGCTGGGTCAGTGGTCTTGGTGTAGACTCTCCTGCCAGGCACCGTCAGGGGTTTGTTCACTGCTGCCAGACAGGGCTGGGCTTGGGCTAGAGGGGAGGGGAGGGGAGGGAGGGGAGGAGGGGAGGGGAGGGGAGGGGACCGGGAGAGGGAGAGGGGAGGGAGGGAGAGGAGAGACCACGGGAGGGAGAGAGGGGACGGGGAGAGGAGAGGGGAGGGGACGGAGTGCAGGGATGGACGGGAGGAGAGGGGGAGGGCGAGGGAGAGGGGACGTGGAGAGGGGAGTGCGAGGGAGAGGGGAGGAGGAGATGGGACGTGCAGGGATGAGGAGGCGGAGGAGAGGGAGGAGGGGAGAGGAGAGGGCGACCGGGAGAGACGAGGGGTGAGGGGAGGGGAGGGAGAGGAGAGGAGGGGGAGTGGAGAGGGACCTGGCGAAGGGCGACAGCGGAGAGGGGAGAGTAGGTGAGCGAGGGACGAGGGAAGAGGGAAGGGGAGGGAGAGGATGAGGGAGATTAGAGGGGAGGGCGAGCGGGAGGTGAGAGGGGAGGGGAGAGGGCGAGGGGGAGGGCGAGGGACGAGGGGGACGGGGAGGAGAGGGAGAGGGGCGGGGAGGGAGAGGAGAGGGAGCGGAGAGGAGAGGGTGAGGGAGGGAGAGATAGAGGGGAGGGGAGGCGGAGGGAGAGGGAGAGGGGCATCGGGAGGGGAGGGACGAGGACGGAGGGAAGAGGGTGAGGCGAGTCAGAAGGGGAGGGAGAGGGAGCAGGGGAGGGAAGGGGAGGGGAGGGAGGGGAGGGGAGGGAGAGGGGAGCGGAGGGGCAGAGGGAGGGGAGGGGAGGACAGAGGGGCGAGGGGAGCGGAGGAGGGGAGGGAGAGGGAGGCGAGGGAGAGGATCGAGGCGAGGGGAGTGGAGAGGGGAGGAGGGGAGGGGAGGGGAGGGAGGAGGGGGAGGGGGAGAGGGAGAGGGAGAGGGAGAGGGAGGGAGAGAGAGGGGAGGAGAGGGGAGGGAGAGGGAGAGGGGAGGAGAGAGGGGAGCGGAAGAGGGGAGGGGAGAGGGAGGGAGAGGGGAGCGGGGGAGAGGGGAGGGAGAGAGGGGAGGGGAGGGAGAGGGGAGGGAGAGGGGAGGGGGGGGAGGGGAGAGGGGAGGGAGAGGGGAGGGAGAGGGGGAGAGAGGGGAGGGAGAGGGGAGAGAGGGGGAGAGGGAGGGGAGGGAGAGGGGAGGGGAGGGGAGGGAGAGAGGGGAGGGGGGGAGAGGGGGGAGGGCGAGGGAGGGAGAGGGGAGGGAGAGGGGAGGGAGAGGGGAGGGGAGGGGAGGGAGAGGGGAGGGAGGGAGGAGGGAGAGGAGGGGGGAGGAGGGAGGAGAGAGAGAAAGCATAGGGGACCACAATCTACTTCAGGGTGAAGTTAGAACAATGTTGACACAGTGTCCTTACCTTGCCTGTGAGGCAGGGAGGAGAGGAGAGGAGAGAGAGGGGAGGGGACGCAGTGTCCTTACCTTGCCTGTGAGCCAGCATCTGCCTGATGTCTGAGGTCAGGTAGTCCTTATCGTTCACAAACTCTGCACACAACCAGAGTCAGGAACAATGTCAGTCTGCATGAAACGTGGCTGTGCAATGCTGTGTGTGTGTGAGGTGTTTGTGTGTCACCTTGTCCTGCATGGCTGTGCAATAATGTGTGTGTGAGGTTGTGTGTGTGTCACCTTGTCCTGGGGCAGGAAGAAGTTGGCAGGCAGGATGGGGTCTTTAGGAGCCTCCAGGTGACAGGCAGTGCTCTTGTTGACGATGACGAACAGAGCCACATCACACACAATGTTACAGCTTCTGTAAACATGACAACACCCCCGTTAGCTAGGTCTCAACAACTATTCAGTAGGTAGTGTTTGTGTGTGCAGTGTTTGTGTAGTGTGTGTGAAGTGTAGTGGGGTGGTGTGAGGGTGGGGAAGTGTGTGTGGTGTGTGAGTGTGGTGTGTGTGTGGGTGAAGGGTGGTAGTGAGTTAGTGTGTGAGTGTGTGGGTGGTGTGTGGGTAGTGTGTGTGTGTGTGTGTGTAGGGTTTAGGGTGGGTGTGTAGTGTTTAGTGTGTGTGTGTGTGTGAGTGGTGGGTGTGGTGGTGTGAGTGTGTGTGTAGTGTGTAGTGTTGAGTGTGTGTGTGTAGTGTTTGAGTGTGTGTGGGTGTGTGTGTGGGTGTGTGTGTGTGGTGTGGTGTGGGTGTGTGGTGTGTGTGGTGTGTGTGTGTGTGTGTGTGTGTAGTGTGTGTGTGTAGTGTGTGGTGTAGTGTGTGTGTGTGGGTGTGTGTAGTGTGTGTGTGCAGGTGGTGGTGTGTGTGTAGTGTGGTGGTGTGTGTGTGTGTGTGTAGTGGTGTGTGTGTAGTGTGTGTGTGTGTGTGGTGTGTGTGTGCAGTGTGTGCAGGTGTGTGTGTGTGTGTGTGTGTTGTGTGTGTGTGTAGGTGTGTGTGTGTTTATGTTTAGTGTGTGTGACCTCGTTGGCTTTAGGGTCGTCAGGGTTCTCAGCATCCTTGGTGGTTTGATGTTCTCCACCATCTTCCTCAGGAACGCATGACTGTTGTTCTCATTCTTAGTCATCAGCACCTCCAGCATAAACCACAAACACCTGCACACACACACACACACACACACACACACACACACACACAGTTAGAAATAAGTCACATTGTGTTCAGAACTACATGGAAGACTTGAATGTTCAAAAAAAGTGTTTGTGTGAGTGTCTGTGTATGAGTGTATACGTGTGTATGTAGGATCACTGTAGCCCCTAACAACATGTAGGATCACTGTAGCCCCTAACAACATGTAGGATCACTGTAGCCCCTAACAACATGTAGGATCACTGTAGCCCCTAACAACATGTAGGATCACTGTAGCCCCTAACAACATGTAGGATCACTGTAGCCCTAACAACATGTAGGATCACTGTAGCCCCTAACAACATGTAGGATCACTGTAGCCCCTAACAACATGTAGGATCACTGTAGCCCCTAACAAACATGTAGGATCACTGTAGCCCCTAACAACATGTAGGATCACTGTAGCCCCTAACAACATGTAGGATCACTGTAGCCCCTAACAAACATGTAGGATCACTGTAGCCCCTAACAACATGTAGGATCACTGTAGCCCCTAACAACATGTAGGATCACTGTAGCCCCTAACAACATGTAGGATCACTGTAGCCCCTAACAACATGTAGGATCACCCCCCTCACACCCCTCAGTGTGTGTGTATGTGAGGTGTGTGTGTGTGTATGTGAGGGGGTGGGTGTAGGTATGTGAGTGTGGGTGGTATGTATGTGAGTGTGTGTATGTGAGTGTATGTGTATGTGAGTGTGTGTGTGAGTGTGGTGTGTGTGTGTATGTGAGTTAGTGTGTGTGTATGTGAGTCAGTGTGTGTGTGAGTGTGAGTGTGTGTGTGTGTGTGTGTGTGTGTGTGAGTGTGTGGTGTTGTGTGTGTGTGTGTGAGTGTGATCTCTCACTCCTTGATGTCCCTCAGCTGCTCGTAGTCCTGGGGGCTTGGTGAAGTCTGGGTCGTGAGCCAGGCAGGTGGATCATGTAGGGAACAACATACTCAGGGAGCAGGGGAAATCAGCTTTTCTGGAGAGGGGGGGAGGGAGGGAGAGAGAGAGAGAGAGAGGGGAGAGAGGGAGAGAGAGGGAGGGAGGGAGGGGAGGGAGAGAGGGAGAGAGGGAGGGGAGAGAGAGAGAGAGGGATGGAGGGAGGAAGATGAGTTTACTTACAAGGCACAACTGTAAGAGAACGTTTTACTAGAGTAGGGGCATGTCCAGGGGCGTGACTGACGTGAGCGAGCGGGTTCTGCTTGAGGTACTCTCTGAGGGGCGTGACTGACCGTGAGCGAGCGGGTTCTGCTTGAGGTACTCCCTGAGGGGCGTGACTGACCGTGAGCGAGAGCGGGTTCTGCTTGAGGTACTCTCTGAGGGGCGTGACTGACCGTGAGCGAGCGGGGTTCTGCTTAAGGTACTCTCTGAGGGGTGTTGACTGACCGTGAGCGAGCGGGTTCTGCTTGAGGTACTCTCTGAGGGGCGTGACTGACCGTGAGCGAGCGGGTTCTGCTTGAGGTACTCTCTGAGAGGGCGTGACTGACCGTGAGCGAGCGGGTTTGCTTGAGGTACTCTCTGAGGGGGCGTGACTGACGTGAGCGAGCGGGTTCTGCTGAGGTACTCTCTGAGGGGCGTGACTGACCGTGAGCGAGCGGGGGTTCTGCTTGAGGTACTCTCTGAGGGGGCGTGACTGACGTGAGCGAGCGGGTTCTGCTTGAGGTACTCTCTGAGGGGCGTGACTGACCGTGAGCGATCGGGTTCTGCTTGAGGTACTCCTGAGGGGCGTGACTGACGTGAGCGAGCGGGGTTCTGCTGGATGAGGTGACTCTCGAGGGGCGTGAGGACTCGTGAGCGTGGACGACCGTGAGCGAGGGGTTCTGCTGGAGGTACTCTCTGAGGGGGGTGACTGACCGTGAGAGAGAGGGTTCTGCTTGAGGTACTCTTGAGGGGGCTGTGGACTGACGTGAGCGAGCGGGTTCTGCTTGAGGGTACTCCTGAGGGGCGTGACTGAACGTGAGCAGAGGGGGTTCTGCTTGAGGTACTCTCTGAGGGGCGTGACTGACCGTGAGCAGAGCGGGTTCTGCTTGAGGTACTCTCTGAGGGGCGTGACTGACCGTGAGCGAGCTGGGTTCTGCTTGAGGTACTCTTGAGGGGCGTGACTGACAGTGAGGGGTCGTGAGGACAGTGATGCCGAGCGAGGGGTTCTGCTTGAGGGTACTCTCTGAGGGGCGTGACTGACCGTGAGCGAGCGGGTTCTGCTTGAGGTACTCTCTGCGGACGGTGATGTTCTTCAGCAGACACTGGCGTGCGTGTGCACGGCGCTCCTTCACAGGGTCCTTGGCGCACAGCGAGAACACGGCCAGGTACTGCAGCGGGAGCAGCAGCCTCACCAGAGCCAGGTGCAGCTTCTGGGCAAAGATCTGACGCACCTGGTAGCACTCATCCTGGAGAAACACACATCACAGCTAGAAACACACACATCACAGCTGGAAACACACATCACAGCTAGAAAACACACATCACAGCAGGAAAACACACATCACAGCTGGAAACACACATCACAGCTGGAAACACACATCACAGCTGGAAACACACATCACAGCTGGAAAACACACATCACAGCTAGAAAACACACATCACAGCAGGAAACACACATCACAGCTAGAAACACACATCACAGCAGGAAACACACATCACAGTGGAAACACACATCACAGCAGGAAACACACATCACAGTTGGAAACACACATCACAGCAGGAAACACACATCACAGCTGGAAACACACATCACAGCTGACTCTAGCAGCTCTCTCATGGAGAGCAGCAGAGATCATAGTACACAGTAACACAGCTCTCTCATGGAGAGCAGCAGAGATCATACTACACAGTAACACAGCTCTCTCATGGAGAGCAGCAGAGATCATACTACACAGTAACACAGCTCTCTCATGGAGAGCAGCAGAGATCATACTACACAGTAACACAGCTCTCTCATGGAGAGCAGCAGAGATCATACTACACAGTAACACAGCTCTCTCATGGAGAGCAGCAGAGATCATACTACACAGTAACACAGCTCTCTCATGGAGAGCAGCAGAGATCATACTACACAGTAACACAGCTCTCTCATGGAGAGCAGCA
>CAEFZP010000652.1:0-49286 GCA_903064625.1 Mallotus villosus
ATATAGCTGGGGTCACTTCATTCATCCCTACCAGTACGATCTCCTGATTCCGCTATCTCGCTCTATATCGCTCTTGCATCTTGATCTTGCTATTTATTGTAGTATTTATTTGAGTTCTAGTAGCTCTCTCTATCTCTAATAGCTATCATCTATAGATAGCTTCTCTCTCTCTATCTCTCCTCTCTCTCTTTCTCTCTCTCTCTCTAACTGTCTCTCGCTGCACTGCTGGTTGCCTGTCTGCCTGAAGCAGTGAAGGACTCGTTAGCATTTCATTCTGGGCCAGCTATCACGTTCAAGTTCAAGAGGGATGAAACGATGAAACTGGATGCGAGCAGTAAATATGAGGTGACTCAGAAGGCGGTGTCTGTGTCATGCTAGCAGTTAATGCTGTGTCACTCCAGACACATTCTGAATCAGCCTGGGTTCAATTCTGAACACGGAGGATCAGCCTCAGTACAGCCCTGGTTCAACCCGGGGCTGATACACAGCACACCTTAGCACTGACAAACACTCTACACCATGCTGATTGTCCCATTCTGAACCCTAACGTTCGTTCACACTGTCATGCCGACCGACGCTGATATGGGCCATCTCTAATCTCACCGTTCTGTCCTGCACTGAGACACTGCACTGTAGAGAGGTCTTTGGAGAGAGGCTGGGGCTGTAGAGGTGGGTGTGTAGAGAGGCTGGGTGTAGAGAGGCTGGGTGTGTGTAGAGAGGCTGGGTGTGTAGAGGCTGGGTGTGTAGTAGGCTTGCAGTGCTAATACACTGTTAAATATAGATGTTAAATATAAATATAGGTGTTAGTTAAGACTGGTTTGAAACGTGAACACTGCATACACTCTGAACAATCTCACATTCTCTAGATCAATATTATGCAGTCACAAAGAGTGTGTGCACAGCAGTGTGTCTGCCATTGCATTGGTTATACAGGATAGTGTGTGTGTGTGTTCCGCTGGGTATTAAAGATAGATACTGTGGTTCTACCTGAGATGTTAAAGAATAAGAGTATTGATTAGACCTATTCATGGAGGGAGGTAGTCACCCTCACACAGTACGGTTCACCAGAGGTGTGTTCAATCACAGTAGATATCAAATGGAAAGGGGAGAGGGGGAGAGAGGAGCTCTCACGCACTGCCTCGTCCCACATTCAATTTATCATCCATCCATACGTCAAGACACAAAATGACTTGAGACCTCAGCTCCAGAAAAAAAACTGACACTGTTCAAATGTCACTGACACAAACACTTCCAGGTTTGCAGTCTCAACCGGATTTTTGTCCTTGAAACCAGTTCAAACGTCCTCTCTCTCTTGTTCTTCTCCCTTCCTCTCCCATCCTCTTTTCTCCTTTCCCAATCTCTTATTACTTCCTTTCCATTCCTCTCATCTCTCATCTCCCCTCCTCTCCTCTCCTTTCTCTTCTGTGTTCCACTCTTCTCTCTACTGCTCTCTTCATCTTGTCTTCACCCAGGTCTCCCCCCTGTAGAGGACGGACCAGTGGAACCAGACCAGACAGGTTATTACAACCGTTAAAGAATCAAGTGAGTTTCTCTATCTAGAAAGAGATCACTCAATATTTCAGCACCTCTAAAATGTGGCTGTTACACGCTTCACCTAGTGAAGGCCCCGATCCCCCTTCATGGAACACCTAACATGTTTTCCGGTCAACACACACCACACAACACACAAACACCACATGGCACTGTGCTCTGTTTGCAGTCAGTGACTACTGTATCTTCGACCATCACCCACCCATTCTAGGACAGAGAGACAAATAGGAGGAGAAGAGAGACAGGAGGGGAGACCTGGATCGGACGAGAAGAGAGACTGGAGGATAGAGCAAGACAGGAGGGGAGAACAGTTCTAGGAGAGAGACTGCAGGCAGAGAGAGAGACAGAAAGGGAGACCCAGTCTAGGGACAGAGAGTCACACAGGAGACAGAGAGGGGAGGCAGACAGAGAGAAGCAGGAAGCTGTCTCTAATTTGTGGCACCCGGTGAGCATAGAGATGTCCGGATTCCTGTAGTTGCAGCATTCCTCACCCCCCCATGCTGCGCCCACTGCTACACACCCTCCTCCTTCCTCCGTCTCCCTCCTGATGAGGAGAGCACTCCCTGTGTTGCTCCGTGTCAATAAGGGTCTGCTCCCACGCACTCTCTATACTTAGAAGCCAGCTACATCCTGGGTCTCATTCCGACCCTGCACACACACGCATATACACACGCTGCACATACACGATACCGCACCACTTTCTAGATTCCGCACATTCACACAGAAGACGAAGAAGGAAGGAAGAAGAAACATACACACACACATCGTTACCACACACCACGACACAAAACAAGCACCACAATTGCAAACGATTAAAGAAACTAACGACAACGACGAGCGGAGAGCAGGATGAGGGACGTCAGGAGTGAAAGAGAGGAAGGAGAGAAAGGATAGACACGATCGTCATCTGACTTGTTACCTCTACACCAGCACAGCATCCTCTAATCTACGACGGGGAACACAGGGGACATGCTGCAGGGCTGTTCCTGTGTCTGAGGCCGTGTACCATGGCGCTGAAGGAGCAAGCGTGGGCAACCTGTGGTCAAACAAAGGCCCCTTCGTGGAGCTGTGATCTGTGCGCCTGTAGTGCAGGCGTAAAGCCAAGCTGTCACTGAGCCAGTTAGAAGCAGCTATCATAAGTGTCAGCCCGCAAACCACCTCCTCCACATCACTCCCTCTGCCCTCTCCTTGAGGGTGAGCAGTGACCTTGTGAACTCGGGGGTCAAAGTAAAAAAGAAAGTGAAAGCCATCTGGCAGGTAAAGGGGGGGGGAGGGGTAAAGCGAAAGATGGTAGTGGTCTGGAACTATGGACGATAAGTGGGATGTCTCGACGAGAGTGAGAGAGACGAGAGAGGGGAGGTATGAGAGAGGGAGAGAATGATGAGAGGTGAAGAGAGGATGAGAGGGGAGAAGATGGAGATGAGGAGAGGACGAGAAGAGAGAGACGAGAGAGAGTGGAGACCGGAGAGATGAGGTGAGATGACTGGAGAGAGAGAGATTTAGGTTGAGAGGGGAGAGACGAGGAGGAGGGGCGGATGGGTAGAGTATGAGAGGAGAGAAGACGAGAGGAGAGAGAAGGGGAGAGACGGAGAGATGGAGGGAGAGAGATGGGAGATGGAGAGAAGAGCGGACGAGTGAGAGAGACGGAGGCGAGTGAAAGAGTGAAAGAGAGAGAGAATGGAAAGAGAGAGAGAAAGGAGAGGAGAGACTGTTTCCCTCCACGATGAGAGAGGGAAAGTAGAGAGAGTAATGCCAGAGAAGACGTGAAAGGAGAGAGAGAATGATTTGAGAGAGGGGAGAGAGGGAGAGGAGAGTGGAGGCGTGAAAGAGATGGAGAGTGAAAGAGAGGAGGGAAGAGTGAATGAGAGGAGTGGATGATGAGTGGAAGAGAGAGAGAGAGAAAGAGAGGAGAAGTGAAGAGAGTGAAAGAGAGATGAAAGAGAGAGGAGGGTGAAAGAGAGGCGATGTGAAGAGGAGAGTGAAAGAGAGATAGTACCGGAGACTGAAAGAGGCGAGGAGCGAGGCGAGGACGTGATCGCGGAGGGTGAAAGAGACGATGATCGACGTGAAAGAGCGAGATGTGTCGAGACGGAGAACTGAGGGGGGGAAGGATGAAGGGAAGGAAAGAGACTAGAGAGGGAACAAACGAAGAGGAGATTTCTGAGAGGAGAGAGACGTTAGCGAGAGGACGTCTTCTCTTCTATCTTTCGGTTGAGAGAGCGAGAGGGAATTTGCACGAGTGAAGGCGGAGAGTGAAAAGACGAGGAGAGGACGAGCTTTGCTTATGCAGAGGGAGAGAGGAAAGAGAGAGAGTGAGAAGAGCGAGTGAAAGAGGAGAGGAGAGGAGAGATCAGTGGAGGCGAGGAGACGAGAGAGAGAGTGATGAAGGAGGATGAGAGAAGAGGAGAGAGGAGAGAGAGGAGAGAGAAAGAGGAGAAGGGAAGAGAGAGGAGAGAGTTGAAGAGAGAGGGAGTGAAAGAGAGATGCGACGAAAAGAGAGAGGATGAACATAGAGAGGAGGAGAGGGAGAGAGAGCGGGAGGTGTGAAGGAGAGGGAGAGAGGGAGGGAGAAGAGAGTGGTGAAGAGAGAGAGGGGGCGAGAGAGAGAGAGTGATGAAAGAGAGAGAGAGAGAGGAGGAGGAGAGAGAGGAGAGAGAGAGAGACGAGAGAGGAGGAGGAGAGAGAGAGAGAGAGAGAGAGAGAGAAAGAAAGAGTGAAAAGAGAGAGTGAAAGAGAGAGTGAAAGAGAGAGTGAAAGAGAGAGAGAGCACACACAGGAGAGAGAAGGGCAGCATAATTCATAGTAGCCGAGTAAGAGCAGGAGATAAAAGGAGAGCAGCGTGTACTCGGGCGCTGCAGGATTATCACTTCACAGAGAAAAGAGAGGGAAGAGATTTCTGAAAGAGACGAGTGTCAACTGTCGAGACGTTTTGCTCTCGCAGCACCAGGGAACGGCCTGGAGTGTAGAGGAGAGGAGAGGAGAGGAGAGGAGAGGAGGGGGGAGGAGAGAGAAGAGGGGAAAGGAGGGAGGAGATGAGAAGAGGGGAAAGGAGAGGAGATGAGAAGAGGGGAAAGGAGAAGAGATGAGAAGAGGGGAAAGGAGAAGAGATGAAAAGAGGGAAAAGGAGAGAAGATGAGAAGAGGGGAAAGGAAAGGAAAGGAGAGCTAATTGAAGGCCCGTCTACTCTCCACGCGTGAGTGACGCCTGGGCCTTGAAGTGATGTGATGTGTCGGAAGGTGAGCAGGATACACGTTTTCAAAACTGCACTTGTAATGTGTCTGCACGAATCCCTCCACACACACACACACGCATGCCCCCCCAAAAAATTAAACACACAAGACAAACACACACTTACCCTAAGGCTAACCCTCGACAAAATGACGCACAACATAAAAAACCTAAAAGACACAAACTGTACTTGCAACATCACAATTATATTTTCTGCGTCTCTAAATTCAAAGTGCCAGTTAGCTGCAATACAATTAGTTGCTGTGTGCGGAAATCTTTGAGACTAGAGAACATAATATTCAGACATTGGAATAAGTCATCAGTACACATCTGAATAATCTTGAAAAAAAATCTGCTCTCCTTAGAACATTATCCTAATTAAGGGAGCAGAGAGAGAGAGGACAGTTCCAGTCTAATAACTATCAGACACACAGCCAGAGCTGAACACAACTTAATTTGCCTTTGTTAGCTTATAATGTGAAGGCCAGAAAACAAGTTGTTCTACTGAGCGCCTTAAAAGGGTTGTTTAACTGAAGGCCCAGCTAAAGGAATTTTAATAGTTCAGTTTAAAAAAATAAAAAACACTTAAGTTTTGCTGAAATATTAAGGCACTCACGTATTTCACTTGTTGAAATATTAAGGAACTCAATGAGGTAACCAGGGTTACAGAGTGTCGAGGAGAGAGGAGCGATTTGGACTGCTTGTTCCTCTACTCAAGACTGAAGCTCAGAACAGCTCTAACACAGTTACACTATCGTAGTTAGAGTTCTCCCCCAAACCTCTTCAGAGTGTGTTTGTATCTAGTCTGGGACAGCTAAATGTAGAACCTCTGTTTTAGGGGTTCTTCAGGGTAATATTGGCAAAGAGAAACCAACTGGGGTGTGCTTCTTAACACCATGTTGCACCTTCTCCATGATTAGAGGGGATAAGAAAGACAGTGAGAGGAGGTTGGAAGGAGAAGGAGAGAAGCGAAGCAAGACAGAAAGAGAGATAGCAGGTGCCTCAGACTGCCTAAGAGGAGGAGTGAAGGAGGAGAGGAGGAGAGAGAACGAGAGGAGAACGGGAGGAGCGTCTCGGCAGCAGCGACTGATCAACACCAGAGAAGGTTCTTACGTAAGGGTTCTAACACTAGAAAAGGTTCTTACGTAAGGGTTCTAAAGCACGGCGCTGTTTTTAGCATAATCCTCATGCTGCAGAACCCACACCCACTCAGAAAAGCAGAGGAAGAGATGCTGACAGGAGGGAGAGAGGAAGTGAGAGAGAGAAGGGGGGAGGCAGGCGGGGAGGCAGACGAGTAAGGATAGGGGAGGGGTGAGAGGCCCGCGGGTGAAAATAGGAGGGGGGAGGGTCAGGGAGAGGGAGGCAGTGGGATAAAGAGCAAGAAAGAGTTGAGAAAAAATGAGAAAAGAGAGGTAGCTCTGAAATGCAGGCGCCCAGGCAGGTCAGCCCCGTGAAAATGACCTGCTAAGCAAATATTTAAAGTTGTGATAAACTTGGCCCTCAGCCAAAAGAACTGCTTTTACTGCAGAAACACCTGGGGCTACACATCCAGGAACACGACTACAGGGAAACCTCAGTTTATCCTTTCTGTGCTGTCAGTAAAGCATTCAATGCTAAAACCATTATCACAGGCTTTTAACTGTTGCTTGGTCCATGTGGAGTACCGGCAAGCATGTATGCAGGTCTGTGTGGTAATGCGCACACACCCACACACGCGTACACACACAGAGAAGCAGAGGCAGATACAGCACACAGACACACACATGCAGACACACGGACGCACAGCCACACACACATAGTTAATAGGGCTGAAGTTTGTAAGTGTCTTTCTCTCCTCCCTGTCTATTACACACAGCAGTTAACCTCCCAGTGGCGCGCAGCCGTGTTTACTGCCGGCCACTCGCCTCTTTTACGACTTCATAAAGCTGCGCCGGAGGCGAGCACATCTATTTACCCGTGAGCACCAGGGACATCTGTCTTCTGTCTAAGAAGGTTGCAGACTGGGGAGGCAATGTGTCCCAGCTATGAGGGATTAATACACAATCGTTCTGAGAGAGGGAAGAATGATGCTGGTGCCAGAGGTCTGGTACTGGATAGAGGAGAGAGAGAGAGAGAGAGGACGATCGAAAGAGAGAGAAACAGGAGGGAGAGAGAGAGAGACAGTTAGAGAGAGAAGCAGGGGAGAGAGAGACAGAAAGAGAGAGAGAGACAGAAAGAGAGAGAGAGACAGTAAGATAGAGAGAGAAAGAGAGAGAAAGAGAGAGAGAAACATGGGGGAGAGAGAGCACAGAAAGAGAGAGAAACAGGGAGAGAGAGAAAGTGTCCTATTAAACTAGAGACAGCAAGAGCCCAGAGGAACGGCCTTTATCATGGAGATCGAGACAGGCTCAGGCTTGCAAACACACATTCATACACACACACACACTCACTCGCACTCACGCATGCCGCAGCAGGGGGAAGCGAGCTATCTCCTAGTGGTGCCGATGAGGTCAGCGTGTGCAGAGTCGGATGTGGAGGGCTGTTTCCAGAACCATCCAGCCACTCTCACACTGGCCCATAGGGCCTCTTACTCTCACACACTCTCTCACACACACGCACACACACACATTTTCACTCTGCATGAAAGATACTGGAGCTGTTTCCAGGACACTGACACAAGACAAAAACACACAGGCCAAATGTATTTTTAGCCTGCCGCCAAGACATGCCCAAATTGGTGCTTTGTAATCTGCCTGATGAGGTCAGAGGCCCCAAGCAGCTAACAGACTGGCATCCACTCCTCTACACACACACACACACACACACACATTCAGTGCCTTCCTACCAGCAAAAAAGGGAAGAAAAGTGGAGAGGAGAGGAGAAGAGGAGGAGGGGAGAGGAGGAGAGGCAGGTGGAGGGCAGCAGAATGGCCCAGTAGGAGGTCTCTCACTGGGGCTCCTTGAGTCCCTGTCCATCCCTCCATCCCTCCAACCCTTCAAAGCAACCAGTCCCACTGAACCACAATCAAACACATCTATGCATCTGATTAAGCCAAGTCTCTGAGACGCCATGTGAAACACAGGCCAAACACACACACACACACACACACAAACACATACACCCAAACACACACACACAAACACAGCACTTGCACACACTCCAGTGTCTATGAGGTAAAGCCAGCTCTGTCTAAAACAATAGGAACAGGTTCATAAAGATGTGGCAAAGAGAACAGAGGGAATAAGGCTGCCGTGTGTGTGTGAGGTAGAAAGGAGGCTGGCAGCATCTAACTCAATAGGAACAGACCCATCTTGGCATATCCTGAGGCATCTAGGAACAGTGGACCACACACGAGAATACATGCTGCCATGTAACACACACACACACACTTTTCAACCAGCCATGCCCCCCTCTTTTCCTTCGTCCCTCTGGAATTTGAAAGCTTCTCTTTCTCCCTGAAGGTCCCCTGTCACGAAGCGCTTACCTCTGCAGTCCGTGTGTGTGTGTGTCTGGGTGTGTGCGTGTGTTTTGTGTGTGTGTCTCCCGAAGGACACACACACACAAGTGGTGGATCGTGTGGTACAGCAGGGGGTTTTATCAGGGGGTTTAACACACACACACACACACACACACATATCTCTGGGTACAGCAGCCATCCAGTACTTCAATGTATCACAGGTATTTACTGCAGGCTCTAGAGGCGACAGTAACCTGCACAGTTACAGCGGCCCAGCAGAGCAGACACAGGAAGCTGTCTGGAGCAGAGGCAGCGCAGCGCAGCAGGTCTGAAACAGGAAGCTGTCTGCGAGCAGGTCAACTGTCCTTTCTCCTCTCTGAAGTCATTCATCTCTAAAGTTATTGGTCCTCTCCCTTAAGGGTGGCGTGAGGGAGGAAGGGAGCTCAGGAGAGAATAAGAGAGAGAGAGAGAGAGAGAGAGAGAGGGAGAGAGAGAGAGGGAGAGAGAGGAGAGAGAGAGAGAGAGAGAGAGAGAGACAGAGAAAGAAAAAAAGAAAGAAAGAAAGAAGAGAGAGAGAGAGAGAGAGACAGAGAAGAGAGAACCCTTCAGGTATGGGTTCTCCTTCACCAGGCGTTCTGTCACGGAGAAACTCCAGAGACCCGAGTCTGATGGTTACCGTAACAACCATCAGATAAACGGATGCTTTATTTACCAACATGCGAACGTAGACAGTCACCACGGAGACAAGACGGGGATTAGATGGCCCCAGGGCCGCCAGTCAGCCCCCGATGATGTCACGGCGCCTAACCTTGGCAATCTCGGCTGTCAGGGGGCTGGGAAGGGGGGATTGATGGAGGAAGGGTGAGGGGAAGATAAAGGTAAGGAAGGGGGGAAAAAGAGGAGGAAGAAAGGTGGAGAGAGGAGTGGGCGCAGGCGGAGGAGGAAGTTGCCATCTCAGCAGAGCGTTGACATCCATCAGTTGCCGCGGCGATGATGAGAGCGGAGGCCTGGCGAGTGTGAGACTGAGCGGCTCAGACAGCCCTGACACAAACTCTCTCCGTCAGCCTGCCGCTGTGTGTGTGTGTGTGTGTGTGTGTGTGTAGAGGAGGCATGTGGGCATTCGCGGGGCACAGGGTATCTGGGAATAGTAAGTCCATGAAAGGGGCATTTCTGCCAGGCTTATGTGCTGAAGCCATAAGATATCTGATGAGCACACATACTACCACAAGTGTGTTAGTGGGGAGGAGGGGGGGGGTTGTTCATGTGAGTGTTCCTGAAGGTCAATCTTATCTCCATTCCAATACCAGAACACCTGCTCACGTCAGCATTTACAACTGCTTGTCTCTATGTTTCCGTTTGTTTGTGTGAGTTTGTGTGTGAGTGTGTATATGTATGTGTGTGGCTGCAGGGGGGTCATGGGTAAACAGTAGTGTAGTGTTTCAATGTACTATTCCAACACGTAGGCTCACACGAACACCACAGCTTCACCCCGAATCTATCCCCTAATGTCTCACTCCTCTAGCACTATCTCACTCTCTCTCACACACACACTCTTCTCTCTGGAAGATTGTTTTTGGTTTTTCTTTGTTTCTCGCTCTCTTTTATTCTCTTTTATTTCTCTCTCTCTCTTACTTCCTCTATTTTTCTTCCACTTGTTTTCTAATCAAGCCTTCTGACTCACTGTGAGTTGGTCAGTGAGCAGTGTGTGTGCCTGTGTGCGATGACCTGGTCACATGACAGTTAGTCAGTCAGTCAGTCAGTCAGTCAGACAGTCAGTCAGACAGTCAGTCAGTCAGTCAGACAGACATTTCTAAGACATCTTGGAGAGTGAGCGGGGACGCCCCGCTGACAGAGGAAAAAGCAACAGACAAGCGTCCCACCAGATCACACAGGCTGCGGTGCTGCTGTGTTCTCCTAGAGCCTCTAACACACTGGGCTGACAGGTACAGGAAGACAGCCTCTCTTCTCAGCTGCTAGCCTGCCTCCTGCTGACTGGAGAGGGAGGGAGAGAGGCTGGGGGGGGAAGGGAGGGAGACTGGGGGGGGAGGTAGGGGGAGAGTGGGGGAGGCGGGGGGGGTAGGGGGGGGAGGTTGGGGGGGTAGGGAGGGAGGGGAGGGATGAGGCAGGAGGAGCAGGCTGGAGGGGGAGGGAGGGAGAGGAGAGGATGGAGGGGGAGGGAACTGGATAGGGAAGGAGGGGAGGGGAGAGAGAGAGAGGGTGGAGGAGTCTGGAGCGGAAGGAAGGGGAGGGAGGGAAGGAAGCTGAAGGGGGAGGCTAGAGGGGGCGGGAGGAAGGAGGAGGCTGGAGGGGAACGGGGGAGGAGGGAAAGAAGGCTGGAGGCTGGAGGGAGGGGAGCAGGTGACCAAAGAGGAGGGGGGAACTCTTCATTTCCTCCTCCCGTCCTTTCGGGCCCAGATGCTGTCTAACCACACCATTTCAAGTGGACGGTTCAGGACTATTTTTCTTGCAAGACAGACAGATGAATGTTCTAAAATAGACACAGGACAATGGGAAGGAGAAGAATGAGAAAGAAAAGATTGGATGGACGTGTTGGTGTCTGAGGAGGACAGGAAGCAGAAATGTTTCAGATGTGACACACTTATATAAGATTTTTTTTATGGTCGATTTTCTGGTGATTCAGAGTGTGATGAGGATGAGAAGGATGAAGATGGTGAGTCACCAGCACAGGTGCTAAACGAAGGCCTCGGAAGTGAAAGATTTGATTGGCCGCCCCCAATCCCGAATAGGGAGGTGAGGGACTTAAAAGCGGAGGTGTGAGCAAGCGTGCGTGTGTACGTGTGTGTGTGTGTGCATAGTGTGTGTTATCTGAGTAAGCTCCGCCTTGGGGGTAAATCCTGCGCTTGGTTTGAACGTTAGAAAGGAGAGCTGCTCACACCAGAGGATGAGTGTGAGCTCTTTTCTTCTCCCCATCCCCACAGCATCCTCATCACTTCCTTCTCCTCTTCCCAGGATCCCACTCTTGCCTCTCTTCTCCCCAGCCTCCATCTCCTCTCCCCGGTGCCCCTGTGCTCTCCTCTCTGTCGGCTCCACGCTTCGCCACACAGAGAACATGTTGAGGAACTCAGAGCCCTTAGAGGAACCCAGGAACCCCAGATGAAACACGCGGCTCCACCAGGACCTGGACCAGGAACCACAGAGCTGCTTTCATCTGCTCCCACCTCGTCACACACGAAACGTAGGAGAACACAAACCGCAGCATAGACGAGGGAGTGAGTTTGAATAGTTTTTAATGTCATTCGCTCCAACTTTACCTCAGCAACGGTAATGACGCAACGGTCATTAAGTTTGTGGTTCATGAGTTTTCATTGATTGAACTGGAGAAGGACAATGTTTTTTAAGTTCGTATTTAAGACACGGCTGAACATTCAGGCACTTTTCCTGAGTTGTAACCACTTAGAAACACTCGTGATCCTGACAGAAGTGACACCAAGACAACCTGAGGGCTGAGGCAGTCTGTAGACGTGCCGGGTTGAAACTCTGTCTGTCACTGGAGCAGGAGGACAAGCGCTGCCAACGGCTGGACAGCTATGACAGGCCTTCTGTGTGTGTGTGTGTTAGCGTGCCTGCAAGTCTGTCTGCTTGTGTGTGTGTGTATCAGTCCCTGGGTGAAATAGGAAACATGATGCCTGCTCTGCGCTCCAATTAAAGTCCAACAAGTCGGGGTCATTCTGCCTGCCTGGATCTGTGTGTGTGTGTGTCTATGTGAGTGTGTATATGTGTGTGTGTGTGCCTTTCCTTGAGCGACATTTGCCTCCGCCAGCATCCATGATCAAAACCGCTCTCTTGAGGCTGCTGCTACTAAGCTGACATCTGCTCGACCGCGTGTGTGTATGTGTGTGTGTGTGTGTGTTTAAGGGCAGAACAGGTAGTGCACAGCCCGGCCAAGAAAGTACACACTTCCTTACTTCACATCTGCAAACTCCAGAGGTGTCATGGTTCTGTTTCCCCAGGTTCTAATGACTCGGGGATAATGACACGTCAGAGTTGGCATGATGACCTTGATGACCAGCCTTGAGAAAAGTCCCCTTTTCTCCACCTTGCCTCCACCCTGCCTATCTTCTGCCTCCACCCTGCCTCCATCTTGCCTATCTTCTGCCTCCACCATGTCTGCATTCTGCCTCCACCCTGCCTCCCCACTGTCTTGGCTCTGGCTTCCCTAAGCAACTACGCAAATCACTATTGCACAATGACATTCACATTCAGGTCTTACAGCATACAACGACAAGCACTTCTGTAGAAGTTTCCTGCACAACCGAATGCATCAGCATATGTGTGTCTGCATGCATGTGTGTGTCTGTATGTGAATGTGTGTGCATGCGTGCGTGCGTGCTTGAGTCTGTGAGAGCGTGAGAGAGTGTGGGTCACCACCCACAAATCTGGCTTTATCCAATTAGCTGGTCGGATGCTTGTTTGTCATGTATTATGAAGGAGATGTCAAGAGATATCATGTCGCCTCCCATCTCTCTCTCTCTCTCTCTCTCTCTCTCTCTCTCTTCTTCTCTCTCTCTTCCTGGACAATGGCTTGTTAGGGGCGCTGAAGGGACAACCAAGACAGCTGGGCAGCTGATGTTCCAGGTAAATGCACCAGATAACAGGACCAGGTAACAGGACCAGGTACAGTAACAGCACCAGATAACAGCACCAGATAACAACACCAGATAACAGCACCAGATAACAGGACCAGGTAACAGGACCAGGTACAGTAACAGCACCAGGTAACAGCACCAGATAACAGCACCAGATAACAGCACCAGATAACAGCACCAGATAACAGGACCAGGTAACAGGACCAGGTAACAGGACCAGGTACAGTAACAGCACCAGGTACAGTAACAGCACCAGGTACAGTAACAGCACCAGGTAACAGGACCAGGTAACAGGACCAGGTAACAGGACCAGGTAACAGGACCAGGTACAGTAACAGCACCAGGTAACAGGACCAGGTAACATGACCAGGTACAGTAACAGGACCAGGTAACAGGGCCAGGTAACAGGACCAGGTAACAGGACCAGGTAACAATCCCAGGTACACTAACAGCATCAGAAAGCCCCACAACATAAGTACGAACTGTGAGGCAAATCAAATGCCCCTCAACTAATTACTGTCTGTGATTAACAGCAGTGATTATTTGAGCTGTGGCCCTGTGGCGGGGGTCCACAGTGATTCCTCCAGTCAAGCAGGGACCTGAGAGGGCTTCTTGCCTATATAGGAGACATACATCAGCTCTCCGCACAGCACACTTTAATAAGTAATAGCACAGGAGCTGACGGGCATTGTAAAGTAGTGTGGAAGGGTTTACAGCCGTGTGTTGACATACAGAGAGACGTGGAGTCACTTAGTCGCTACCAGCTCAGCTCCTTGAGCCCTACTGAGCTAATGTGGAGCAGAGGTGAGCCAGGGGACAGACTGGCAGGCTAGCACGCAGGCAGGTAGGTAAATAGACAGACAGGCAGACAGGAAGACAGACAGACAGACAGGTAAGAAGGTAGGTAGGTAGGTAGGTAGGTAGGTAGGTAGGTAGGTAGGTAGGTAGGTAGGTAGGTAGGTAGGTAGGTAGACAGGCAGGCAGGCAGGCAGGCAGGCAGGCAGACAGGCAGACAGGCAGACAGGCAGGTAAACAGGCAGGTAGACAGATTGACAGAGAGACACCAAGCAATGGATGAGGTGGGTTGGGAACAAGTCGCTCTATGGGTGAGGTGTACGTCCTCAGAGTTAGAAGAGAAGGGAGGGATTGTACTCTTAAAATATAAACTGCTTAATGCAACAGCAGGACCAGCTGCAGTCGATAGCATGATTATCTAAACTCAATACCAGCCTGATCAATATCATCCGTCTCAATTATCACCAGTATTGATCTCCGTGTGGATGCGATCCACCCTCTCCCTTGTATACACACACAAGCATGCACATGCACACACACACACACACACACACACCACACACACACTCACGCACATTCCTAAGACTTGAACACACAACCATTCAAACACACACACACACAGGTTGCAGATGGAGGATCTAATTGGTAGTTACACATGCCTCTCAAGGTGTTATGCGGAAGGAGAAGCAGATGGAGAGTTTTGGGGTGCGCTGGGTTGGGATAGAGGAGAGGAGTGGAGAGGAGAGGAGAGGAGGAGGAGGAGAGTCGAGGAGAATAGAAGAAAGTGGAGAGTAGCGTATAGCAGAGAAGAGTAGGGGAGAGAGAAAGAAAGAACAGAGAAGAGTGGAGGAGAGGATAGTAAAGCAGAGCAGAAGAGAGGAGAATTATGGAGGCGAGCAGAGGAGAAGGCCTCGTGGGAGACTAATACAGGATCTGCTGGGGTACTGCAGGTCCCTCCCTCTAAAGCCTCCTATCTCCCTGCAGTCTGCAGGCGATGGCATGGACAGGAGGGACTGCATGTAGAATCCATTCCTGCAGTGGGGCTCACTGGTTCCAGTTGACTGGCCCCCAATTGGAATGTGATTACCGCCCCCTAGCCCCCTAGCCCCCTCCTTACCCCTTCACACCCCCCCCCCTTGTTCCCCCAGCACCGCCTACGCAACTTCACTAGCACTATCACCTCCTCACACCAACCCTTCCCCTCTCTCCTCCCGTCCCCCCATCCTTCTCCTCCTCCTCCAGCCTGGTGAGTTTCTGCGGGCGCTGGTGTCATGGCTTTCCGCACAGTGAGATGAGCTGCTGTGATCTGTTTGCGTTTGCTCGATACGTAGAGCTACGATATATGAGAGAGAGAGAGAGATCGCTAGAGAGAGCTAGAGCTAGATAGAGCGAGAGCTGAGAGAGAGATCGAGCGATCGATGATAGATGCTCTCATCGTCTCTCTCTACTCTCTACTCTCTCTCTATCTCTCTCTCTATCTCTCTTCTCTCTCTCTCTCTCTCTCTCTCTCTCTTTCTCACTCAGCTATGGTGCATTATTTCTAAATGTGTACTGCATCCTGTTGATTTTGGTTCATTTCAGACTTCTGCTTTGGCAAAATTGCAAACAATATTGTTTCAATGAAGCAATTTGATTTTGAAAAGTGGAGGGAGTGAAACACAAAAGGAGGGAATCAGGAAGGAGGCCTGGCTTTTGTAATTTAGGTAAACAGATGTGCTGGTTTTCTCCTCTCTGTTGATTTGATGTGACCTTTTCTGAGTAAAGACGTGAGAAGAAAAAGAGGAGGAGAAAGAGGAGGAGAAGACATTTAATGAGGTGGACTAGATGACAGTATGTGAAAGAGAGGGGGATGCGAAGGGGAGAGAGATAGACAGAAAGAGAGAGAGAGAGAGAGAGAGAGAGAGAGAGAGGAGAGAGAGGAGAGAGAGAGAGAGAGGAGAGAGAGAGAGAGAGATAGAGAGAGAAAGAGAGACTGTGGTGTCAGTCCAACAGTAATATTCTCCCTCCGCCGGTCTGTAATCAAACTGACTCTGCTGGCATTTACACTTCTGTCTCCTCATCGTCATTGTGATGAAGCACAGACAGACCCAGAGTAGGAGAGCTGTGACCCTGCTATAACGCTATGAGATGGAATAGAGATTTATTTCTGAGATTTCTTTCTGTTACTTATTGACTGACTGATGGCTGACATGATAGCTGGCTGTCTGATTAGTTGGCTGTCTAGCTGGCTGGCTGGCTGGTTGGCTGGTGGTTGGCAGGCTGGCAGGCTGGTTGGTTGGTGGGTGGCTGGTTGGCTGGTTGGTTGGCTGCCTGGTTTGCTGGCTGGCTGTCTGGTTGGTGGGCTGACTGTCTGGCTGGTTGGTTGGTTGGTTGGTTGGTTGGTTGGTTGGTTGGCAGGCTGACTGACTGGTTGGTTGGTTGGTTGGCTGGCTGGCTGTAGCTCTCTGGTCTCTGTGATGTCATGTTTTGTTGAAGCTGTATCCACACCAGCTGCTTCCTCCTCCAACAGCTGCTAGGTCTGACTGACTGCTTCTGTTCAACCTGTTGATTGGCTGCAAGCAGGCAGTGCGGCACAGGGACATGGTGATTGGCTTCATTAAAGTGTGTGTGTT
The DNA here is from genome assembly GCA_903064625.1 of Mallotus villosus. Taxonomy (NCBI): domain Eukaryota; kingdom Metazoa; phylum Chordata; class Actinopteri; order Osmeriformes; family Salangidae; genus Mallotus; species Mallotus villosus. The sequence goes on from CAEFZP010000652.1 coordinate 16,230, forward strand.
TCAGGCCTGCCCTGTTCAGTACAACACACACTCCCCTGTCCCAGGTCTCTCTAAAGTCTAAAACCCCAAGTTGTATCGACCGGCTCGGCACACAATGACCACCACAGCACCCCGGAGGAGGGGGGAGGGAGGGAGGGAGAGGAGAGAGAGAGAGTGCTCCGTTTGTGATAACCGGGGATGAAAAGACCTTTTCTAATTAGCATCTACCATTGATCTTCAGTAACAAGGGGAGTATTACTGTGGCGTGTGTGTGTGTGCATGCGTGCGTTGCTGGCAGCACAGAACACTGACCCAATAAGGTTGTCTCATTATTTATTTTTTATTACTACGCACACACCTACACATATGTACACATATGTACACATACTCAGTGGGATGGGGGCAGCGCTGAGAGCAACATATCTGGTTTAATTACCTGGCTGAAAAGGAAAGAAGAGAGGAAAAGAGAAGAGGAGAGTGTAAAGCAAAGGAAAGGAGGGGAGGGGAGGGAGGAGAGGAGAGGAGAGGAGGAGGGAGAGGAGAGGAGAGGAGGAGAGGAGAGGAGAGGAGAGGAGAGGAGAGGAGAGGAGAGGAGAGGAGAGGAGAGGAGAGGAGAGGAGAGGAGAGGAGGAGAGGAGAGGAGAGGAGAGGCCAGAAGACAGGTCTGCTAATTGGTGCACCTGTCTGCTAGCAGGAAAGACAGCTCAATCCCACGCCAGAACCACTGGGCAATGGGGACACTGTCACACCAGCTATATAAGGGCTGTGTGTGTGTGTGTGTTAGAGGCTTGAGGACAGCCCTGTCACAGCTCAACTGGCCACAGTTACTGGATGTCACAGGCATGGCTCAGAACAGAAATAAGGGCTGATTATCTCTTTCTCTCCACCACACACACACACCTACACCTACACACCAACCTACACACACAATAGAGCCTTAGACACACACTCCCACTAATGCATGTACACAATCACCACAGCTAAGCCTGACATAATTCTCCATGCTTCTCCAAGCTCATGTTCTCTGACTGATGCACAGCTAAATCAAGATCTTCGCTGATTGCTGACAATTATCAAAGAGATGAGGTCATGTTTCAACAACACTGATGTGTTTTGTTGAAACCCTGTGCAGAGGTGATGTTTCCAAGGAGAACGCCACACCTGGAATATCGTACTGACCAATTGAAGTGTGTGTAATAGCCTCTGGGTTCTTCTATAATAGACAGGTTTCAAGAACAGGCAGTTTCCTGAAAGCTGACACTCTCTTCTCCCACGCCCAGGCCCAGCCTGGTGTGTACGTGCGATTGTAGGTGTGTGAGTGTGTGTGTGTGTCGGCGTGTGATGTGTGTGCTTGCTTGCATATCTGTTTGTGAGGTCTGTGGGAGTATGTATGTGTGTGAGGTGTGTGCGGTGTACGGGGTGTGTATGCATGTATGTGTGTAGGTGTAGGTATGTGTGTGTTTACACACAAGCGCCCTGTGAGTGTGTGTGTATGTGTCAGAAGCGGAATTCTCAAGCTCAGTAGGAGAGCGGTGTTGTTCCAGGGCTGGTGAGAAGCCCTGCTGGGCTAGCAGCCAGCCATTGTGTCTGGACTGTGTTCACAGACACACACACACACCAATGAATAGACACACACACAAACACGTTCACAATTGAACTGACACACTTACAAACATATACCCCACATACACATCACATGTACACACACACATGCGTAAACACACACATACACACACAAGCATTCACACATACATACAGGACATACACACACATGCACATACATACATACTGGACAGACACACACAATCCGGTACACAACACACCCGCCTCTGAACGAGATTACTTCACTTTAAAACAGCCATTTTAAAACAATTTGCTCCCCCGGGATCTCCTTCTCCATGCTGATTGGACGATGGAGGTTTGGATGTGACTCCATGGCTCAGTGTGAGCGCGCCTCTCACTTTCCTCCTACTGACTAAGGATGAGGGCTCTGGAACGAGGAAGAAAGTTCTGGAACAGCTTTTACTATATAACAAACAGCCAAATAGAACAATGGGTCTGTAAAGGATGCCAATCTGGAGGTTGAGGGGGAAAAACTTACCAATTATATTTTAAAAAAATATTACAAATATATATATATATAGCCAAACACTTGTACAAGTTTGTTTTACTTACTGGAACAGACCCTGTTTTAGGATTGCATCAGTGAAATGCATGTTGCCTATACAGTAGCCTAGGGAAGTTAATTGTGTTTGGTTAATGTTGCTGGCGCTGAGAAAAGAGACAGCGTATTACACAGGGGACGCCTCCCGACCAGCCATAATCTAGCCTGTTTGCCGACACACGAGGCACGCATGTGTTTGCGTGTGTATAATAGATTCATCGTGTGATAATGCTAGTTAATAGGAAATGCGATTTAGTCCAGAGCGCTGTTGGGCTCATCCGCTAATGGGGAAGTATTAATCAGAGCTGGTAAACGCAGATTTACCAAGCCTCCGCTGCTAGGTGTGAGGAATTATGAGTCCACACTAACAAATTAGAACAGCCCCAAATGTGGCAGGAGACAAATGGTGGTCGGAATGGAGAGGTAAATTGCAGAGTGTGTGAATAAACGGTGTGAAACAAAGACGTATGGTTTGGCCTGGAAATTCACACGGCTCTAATTAATCATGAGGTGGCCCGGGCTGTAGCGTTGTGTTAGTCAGGTAGGGTTAAACTGGCGCAGGGAAGGGCGGGTGTGTTTGTGTGTTTGGTTGTGCGTGTGTCTGTATGTGTAGTGTGTGACACTCTACAGGTTTGTCCTCTAGCTCTACTGTGTTGGACTTGTGGTCGTGGTGAATATGGAGAATCACTCCCCTCCTTTTCACAGACACACACATCCATGTCTTAGGGACTATCTGACTGTGACACCTCAAACAAAGATGGCCACTCCTTGCCTTCTCTCATTATCCCCTCCTCTCCATCTCCTACTCACATAGTGTGTGTGTGTGTGTGTGTGTGTGTGTGTGTGTGTGTGTGTGTGTGTGTGTGTGTGTGTGTGTGTGCGTGGCTGCGTGGGTGCGTGCGTGCGTGCGAGGGGAGGGACTTGTTGAATATGTAACAACGGATGCTAAATTCTGTCTCCCTAATGTCAATCCATGATGACATCTGCATTGGGATGGACTGTATGACACCCACCCACACACACAGAAAACACACACACAAATCCCTCCAGGACCACAGAGGTAAAGTGCTGCTATATTTAACCTTAACACGTGTCCCCCAGTCTCGCTCTCTTTCCAGCAGTATCCTGGTCTGACCTGCTCCCACAACAACAACAACGTCACAGAGACATCATGGGCAACATTGTTTGTTTGTACTTCTTATAGACCCGCACGCCTGTGGTCAAATGAGGTGTGCAAAAAAACAGGTTGCGTCAAACTGAAGTTGTAATCATTTAGGACTCCCTTTGGTTCCTTCATAAAACACAACGGCCGACTTGGTAAACTTGTGTTGTATTGCTGGCTCATGGCTCGTCAGGAGTTTGGATTATGCTTACAGGCGTACGTTATTGTCGAACAAGTTTCGACATCGTGTCGGAACATTTGAAATTCTGCAGGACTGCAGAGCTAACTCCATCCTGCCCCGCCTCCAGCATTTCCTCAGTCTCTCAGTGGCTCCGACACACAGACAGGAGCATCAGAAGGAATATGGACACAACATGAATGCATTATCCCAGATGTAAGGGTCTGAAACTGCAGGGTGTCAGACAGGAGGGCTGCTTTCTTTCTCTCTCTCTCTTTCTCGCTTTCTCTTTTTTTTTCTTTGTCTCTTTCTCTCTTCTTCTGTGTCTCTCTCTCTCTCTTTCTGGTGTTCTACATGACAGGTGCATGGTGTAATGTCTAGCCTACCTTTAATTGACCAATGAAAGTGTGTTAAAAATGCCTTCTGTGTCTCTCTCTCCCTCTCTTCCTTTCTCTCTCTCGCTCTTGATCTCTCTCTCTCTCTCTCTCCATGTTTGCTCCAAGTCAAATGAATGAAAATAAGATGAGTCATGATAATCTGGATCCAGCAGAGGGCTGTGTCATGTGACGCTGATATACGTGATGCTGCACCATGTGAGTGTGCTGACCTGAGAGATGGAAACATCAAGACCTGGACGGGATCCACCTGGAGCCATGCAGAGCCTGTAGACCACCCCTATCCAAGTATCCAGGACCTGCCGCTTCATGGCTGTAAATACTACATTACTACACAAGTGTCTCTGACCATGACGTTCTGCTGCCATTCTGCCCTGGGTCAATGTAAACTGAATCTGCAGGAAAATAAAACTAGAACGCCACTAGAGAAAAGTACAACCACATCAATAGTGTATAAAGCCTCCATTCTCCCTCATGTTAGACTGAGTTCAGCGTACAGCAGAAGGGCTGTTACTCTCTCTGCACAGGCCTTCCCAGAGAAGACTGGCACAAGACAGAGAGAGAAGAAGAGCGAGAGAGAGAGAGAGAGAGAGGAGAGAGAGAGAGAGAGAGAGAGAGAAGAGAGAGACAGAGAAAGAAGAGAGAGAGAGAAACAGAGAGAGAAACAGAGAGAGAAAGAGAAAGAGAGAAGGCACAAGTTAAGGAGCATCCTATGTCTCCTCAAAGAGAGAGAGAGGTGTGGGTGGATGGTGTGAGAGACGAGAAGAGGGGGTGGGATCTGACCTTAATACTTTCATCTCTCTCTCTCGTTTCTCCTACCATTGCATTACATACCAGCAGAACACAGAGATGAACACTTGTACACACGTCCCACAAACACACAACTCACTCTCAGATTATAACAACCTCACACACACACATGGCTGCTCAAGTACAACAAATAGCTATACACACACCTAAGCGATCTGTCTTTTGAACTTAGAGTGATTGTAGCACAGGTATATGATCACCAGAGTGTGTAGTCATACAGTAAAGTATATTTTGGAAGAGCTGGAAAAGCCTTTGAAGCCATCCACATCAGTACTAACCCATAACCTTTAACAATACTATAACCTTAAAGCATGTATTCTTGTCACTCAAATGTACTTGCCAGCGAAAACAGGGGAGAGCTATAAGAACGTGCCTCATATCTTCCAGAACAGTTTGAATTTACAGTCTGTCTACGATAAATACTGTACTCAATCAAAAAGGTGTAGTACATGATAGAAAAATGCATGTGGAGCAATCTGACACAGGTCAGGAGGATCGGAGGCCTCTGTGACTGGGGCTGGGTGATGAGGGGCTGGAGGGCTAGAGGACTGGGGGTCTGGATCTGCAAAGGGCTGGGGGAGGGGGGAGGGGCAGGTTACTGGATGACTGAGGGGCTGGGGGTTTAAAAGGCTGGAATTGTGAGGTGCTGGAGGGTATGGGAGGCTGGGGGGGCTGGTGGGGGGTGGGGGTTAGGGGGTGGGGGTTTAGGGGGTGGGCGGTGGGTTTAGAGAGTGACTGGAGCAGCAGCAGTAGGCTCCGGCAGGGCTCCTGAGGAACAGTGGTGTTTCTCTGCTCAATCAGCCCCAGCTTTCATCCCTGCTGCCCTCCTCTCAGCCCAACACAGGGAGCACGCTCTGTAGCGCTCACTTCAAACAGTCTGCCAAGGAGGCGGAGGCTCGCCTCGCTGGAGACCGTTCAAACACACACGCACGCACACACACGCTCTTATACACACGCATACACGCTTACGCACGGATACGCACACGCCGCAACCACTTGTACACACATACTAAACACACACTCTTATACACACATACGCACACACCACAAACACTTATAAGCACTTATATGCACATACTATACACACACTCAGACACTCATAAACCACACACTCACAGAACCTAATACACACATACGCATGCATGCACATGCACACAAGCTTATTCTAACATACACACACACACACAACCTCCCTGCTTTCTGCTGCTCTCCGTTTCAGTCTCTCTGTAACAGGAATCAGTTTGAAGTATAAACCGACACAGCTTGCTGCATTACTCATCTTTTCTCTCATTACAGAGTTTGGTTTGGGGAAGGGGGGTGTTGTATCAATTAGTATACGTCTGTGTGTGTGCGTGTGTGTGCTTGTGACGGGGGTATGTCTTTGTGTGTATGATTGTATGTGCGTGGGTAGAAAGTGAGGGTAGGCTCGTGCGTGTGTGTGTGTGTGTGTGTGTGTGTGTGTGTGTGTGTGTTTGTCTGTGCGTGTCGACCAAAAACAGAAACAAGATTAGAGTGGAAATAGTTTTCATGTTCCTCTGCAGAGGAGCTGTCAGTCGGCATCAGCCGTAGAGTTTGTTTGTAACCCTCCTTTCTGACAGCACACCGACACCTCATTTCATAGGAACACATTTCTAAACCACACCTGGCTGGACAACGATAGGTTTGGTGTTCGTGTGTGTGTCTGTGTGTGTGTGTGTGTGTCTGTGTGTGTGTGTGTGTGTGTGTGTGTCTATGTGTGTGTGTGTGTCTGTGTGTATGTGTGTGTGTGTGTATGTCTGTGTGTGTTTGAGCTTCACCAGATCATTTCAATTGTTCTATGAGTGGTGTGGTTGTCCCTCATCTTCACCACGCTGTGTTCTATCTCATGATGTTATAATACTACAGCTGTCTGGACATGCTGCCCATATTCTGACATGCTAGGTTCTGATTCTCTCGGAAGCAATACAGGTTGGAAGTGACTAGACCATTTATATATAACAGGCCTTCTCTAGCTATAATCTAGCTTCTGATAACTCTTGTTACTAATCCTATGCAGCAGTCTTACAGAGAGACTCTACCTTAATGTACACAGGGAGCAGCTGGGTCAACAGGCTTTTGGGCTGCTCTTCATGTCTCTGACTCACGTACTCTTGTCTATGTCCTCTTCAGAGACCGGAGACCAGAGAGAGACCAGGAGGACCAGAGAGAGAACTCCTCACTAAACACACGGTGTTTTCTGGAAGTAGATTGGTAATTGTGCGGAGAGGGTAGTGTGTGTCTTTGTTTGTGTGTGTGTGTTCATGTGTGTTCATGTGTGTGTGTGTGTGTAGGTGTCTGTGTGTGTGTGTTTGTGCCGCTTCCAACCTTGCAAACATCGTCTTCTTCGTGTTGGTTTGGCGTCATATGCGGTGCCAGCGGCAGGTTCTGCAGACTCACCCATGACAAATCTCTCCCCAGCTGCTCTCCTACACACACTCCTCTCTTTCTCTCCCCCTCTCCGTCGACCTCCCTTTTCTCCCTTCGTTGCCCTACTCTGCAGGGAGGAGGACTCTGTCATCCTAAATAACATAGTTGAGAGCACCAACAGGAGAGTTGGGTAAATTAATTCCTTGTAAGACTACACAGCACACACACTAGTCGGGTCTGAAAACGTGTTTCTGAATTAATCATCACGGCATCTGTGGACGGCGCATGGTGGCAAAAATGAAAGGGGGATGAGAGAGAAAGAGTAAAAAGGAGTGGGAGATGAAGGGGTGCGATGAAGGAGGAGAAAGAGGAGGGGAAGAGGAGAAACACGGAAGGAGGGGGGGGGCCTTAGCGGACGGAAGGAGGAGGAAGAAGGGTGAAGAGGAGGACCCAGAGAATGAGGACGGGAGAGGAGAAGGAGAACAGGAAGAGGACAACAGGACAGGGGAAGATGAGGAAGGAGGGGAGCAGGAGCAAGAGGAGGAGGAGGAGGAGGAGGGGACGAGGAAAGGTAGCTGGAGGAGGAGGAGTGGTGGAGGGGAGGAGGAGGTGGAGTGGCGGAGGGAATGACAAGAGGAGAGGAGGAGGAGGCGGCGGGGAGAATTAGAGGAGGGGAGCAGCGGAGAGGGAAGGAAGAGATTAGAGATGTAAAAAACAGACGATTCTCTATGTGGAGGTGTAACTTTACCGAGCTGATAAATGAACCATCCTTCCAGCCCAGTCTTGCAGATTCCCCTGAGCTAGCTAATTAATCTGCTTAATTGATCAATGGGATCGTTAGTTAAACGAGCAGGGCTGTTAAACGCGTTTCTCGTCACCCTGAGAGACAGCAACATAAAGGTTTACAGGTGAAGTGAAGTTTTCATAAGGGGTGATGGGTCTGTCTAGATGTCGCGCACACACGCACGCAGCACACAAACACACCTGTCGGGGTGAAATATGAACTGTGTTACAGTGCAGAGATTAGAGATGACTGGTCCAATCAGGAATGAGTTACCAACCTCTCCCCATGTGAAGACAGGATTCACAATGTGTGTGTGTGTCTGAGTGAGTGTGCATGTATGTGGTGTGTGTTTACACAGATGTTTTTGTGTGTGTCTGTGTCTCAAGTGTGTGTGTGTCTGTGTCTCAAGTGTGTGTGTGTCTCAAGTGTTTGTGTCTCGGGTGAGTGTGTCTGTGTCTCAAGTGTGTGTCTCAAGTGTGTGTGTCTCATGTGTGTGTGTGTCTGAAGTGTGTTTTCTCTCTGTGCACACCGCCGACATGCTTGGCTGCACTTCCAGAAACAGAAACATGTGTGTCATTCTTCCTCTGAAGAGAGACCATGCCTGTGGACATGACACTGCAGACTTCACCGGTTCTTTTTCATTTATGTTTTTTTTTAACCGGAAAATCTTTTTTAGTTTTTTCACAAAACATAGGTTTCCTATTTTTCAGTTCTTCGAGAATTCTGTGTTTTATTCATGGGTGTATCTCCAGGGAGAGGTGGGGGGGGACTACCCAGAAGGCCTTGCAGGAGAGGGGGAGTAAGAGGTGATAGTTGGAGTAACGTTTGTGACTGGATGACCTTTCCTCTCCGTCTCCCAAACAAACACACACACGCACACGCACACACACACGCACACACTCCGTCTCAGCATGGACAGATGCCTGTGGCCAGGTCACTGCTGATAAACGGAAACAGAGATTTACATGTTGGACACTGAGCCACGGCGAGGCGAGGGGTCGGTATGAATCTTTGGGACAGGAAAGAAATAACATCTGAAGGGGCGCGGGGAGAGGGGAAGAGTGTGTGTGTGTGGAGAGGCGATGGCGCAGTACATCATCTTAATTGCTAATACGAGAGGCGTTTGGGGCTGCAAGTCAAATGGCACTCCAGAGGACTGCCCTGATAAATAAACCAAACACTCTTATTATCTGGGACCAACAATATCATTTTTACAGACAGGAAGGATGGAGGGAAGAGAGGGAGAAAGAGAGAGAGAGAGAGAGAGAGAGAGCGAGAGAGAGATGAGAGAGAGAGAGAGAGATAGAGAGATGAGAGAGAGAACGAAAGACACAGAGAAAGAGATAGATAGAGAGATAGATAGATGAGATAGCGAGAGAAAGAGAAGGAGGGGTGGTTCTTCATGGCCCTATGAAACACATTTTAAAACCTATAAACAACAAACCTGGTGAGAAACCCAGGTTGCTGCTGTCCACGCCCATGAATATACCGTAAGAACAAGAGGACCTTGTTAGAGTCTGGGACATTCAGCCCATCCAGCCCCTGACAGGTGTATTATCACCCAGCCTGGTTCCCAGTCACCTCTGCTACAAAATATAACTACTTCCACACTCTAGACAAAAGAGGACAGCCTTCTGGTCAGTTAGCTGTCCTGTGGAGAGAGGCTCTGCCTCTCTTCCTGGGACAGCCTCTAATGAGGCCGACATCTCAGCTCCTCATTCAACATTGTGTGTCGAGCTGAATCAAAATCAGGTGACATAGCAACAGACAAAAACCTAACAGGGATTCTAATAGCGGGGGGTGCCCAGAAAAGTACACAAAAGTAATGGTAAATATGGAAATATGTGGTGTTAAACAGCCGTTCCCAACTTGAACATGAAGAACTGTGATTAGAGCTAGGCTCAGGTCTACAGAGCTCCATTAACAATGACCTCTAAATATGTCACCCTTCTACTGTGGAGAAAATACCTTGGGGTCGGCTTGCTCGCACGACACATTGAGAGCTTGCTGAGTGTATGTGTGTGTGTGTGTGTGTGTGTGAGTGCCCATGGCTTAATAGAGTTTTCACGAAGCACTTGTATTCTGAGAGTACATAGTACAGCTCCTAGAGTCCATCACATTACTTCCACCTACTGACCCATGGTCAGAATCAAGCGTTCTGACAGCACAGCCTGGTTTGGCCCGTTTTGACCTGGTCTGGTCTGAACTGGTTTGATCTGGTCTGGTCTGGTCTGGCCTTGTCTGGTCTTGTCTGGTATTGTCTGATTTGTTCTTGTCTGGCCTGGTCTTGTCTGGCCCCATCTGTTCTGGCCTGGTCTGGACTGGCCTGGTCTGGACCAGTCTGGTCTGGCCTAGTCTGAAAAAACGTCAAAAGCCTGAATATCCTCTCTAGACTGAAATCCACAGCAGTTCTCAATGACGTCCAGAGCAGCAGACCTCTCTCTCTCTTCTGTCAGGTCTGCTGCTGCATGCCCCAGGGCCTCCAGGTCAAGGCTAAATCTACGTGCTGCTCTAAATGAAAGCAATTTAAAAGGCATGTTTGAGATGAGAAGCTTCTGGTTGGCTGGATGTGTGTTTAGAGGGAAGGTGATTGGCTCGCTCGTGTGCGGTGAGGGTGAGGTCACAGGGGTTGATGGGAGGTGGAGGAGCGGAGGAGCGTGAAATTCTAGTTCCACCGGGGGGAAGTTTAGGTGGAGGTGTGCGAGGGGGGGAGGGGGAGGGGGGGGGTATGTGTGTGACCGCCCAGACACACTGTAGAAAACCACAAACGTAAACGCTCTAAATGAACAACAAACAAGCGTGTCATCCAGGGAGGAGAGAGGAGGGTGCAGAGGAACTGAGTGTGTCAGTTCCAGAGTATGGAGGTTAAAAAACAGTTTCAACGAACATATCATTCTTTCTATGGAAGCTTGCAGCCCTAGACAGACAAGACATCCTGATATTCCTGGAACCAATGGAGTTTGGACAAGCATTGCTACTTCTCTGTTCAGAACTGCAAGGGGAAAGATAAATGCTGTAAATTGTTTTTACAGCGTGCTAAGGTTCACAGCAATTTTCCTTGGCAACCGCAATAATCCCTTTTTAGCTAACTCTAGCCACTTTTCCAATAAAGACTTCAATGAGATTTGTGAATAAATGAGAACACAATAGAGTACTAGATACATCTGGTCCATAATGTATTTGGTTGTGGTGATGCATTGATTCGCTTGCAAATTTAGAAGGCAGTCTCGCTTTCTCTAACAATAACTACCAAAAACCTTGTTCATTTCCCCTTGCTTGTACAGAACCACACAGAGAGGTGTGCTCTGGTCATTCTGCTGTCAGGCTCATCCACCGGTCCGTACAAGTTAGGTGAAGACTTCCTGGTCTGAAACATCGTGTGCGATAATGAGCTGCTGAGCTGTGTGTGTACAGTACTGAGAGAGGCTGATATTGCAGCGGTGAAATGAAGGGTGAAGAGGCACGAAATTCATTGTTAAAGGCTGTTTTGCATGTGACATAATAAGTCACGGAAACAACAAAGTCCCTGTTCCCACATTACAAGACTTTGGTCTTTGTTCCTCCCACCGAAACATTGTTTAATTGTATGGAATAGCAGAAACAAACCAGAGCGTGTCATGCTGCAAATTTCCGTGGTTTGTGTGCTAGTGAATAATTATTCTGCCCCCCCAAACACTCACTGACTCTCCCCTTTCATACACAAACACACTAACACCCTCTTGCTTTCTCTGTCTGTCTATCTCTTTCGCACACACTCTTTCACACCTGCATTCTCTCTCTCTCTCTCTCTCTCTCTCTCTCTCTCTCTCTCCCTCTTTCTCTCTCTCTCTCTCTCTCTCTCTCTCTCTCTCTCTCTCTCTCACTCTCTCACACAAGCGCACAAGCGTTTTTCTTTATCTCTCTCTTTTACACGCAAACACACCACGTAAAGACACATGCACGCACGACCCAGACGCAGAGAGCAGCAGGAGGCGAAAGAAGGAAGGAAGGTTGTCTCTGCCCTACAGGCGTCTGGTCTGAGGACAAAGTCGGACTCCTGCTCCAGCCCTCACAGATTCAATTAGGCAACCCTCTGACTTCCTTTTTCTCTGTCTGTTGCTCTTGTTCTTTTACTCCCACTCTCCCTCAGCCTCCTCACCCCAGGGGGCTCCTTGCTGACTTGCATGGCGATCGATGGGTCCTAATTGCTAGAGAGCTGCAACAGTTGGGCGTTCCTCTTCCAAGAGACTGCTTAATTAGAGATGTCACCGTGCCGTGTATGTTTGTGTGTATGTGTGTGTGCGTGTGAGTATGTGTGTGGGGTGGCCACCGTGCTAAGACCAGAAACACCTTTAGGCTCTAGTTCCATCACCGGTCTGTCAGCACAAACACCCACAGAGTGTGTCAGACAGTCTTTATATCTCCCCTACACACAGACGCATTCCCACACACACATGCATGCACACACACATGCCTACAAACACAAACACACACACATGCCTGCACACATACACACATGCCTGCACATTGTGTGGCATCACGAGAGAACGTGTGGTAAAGGGGGGTATGTTTCCCTCTTTGAGTGGCTACAATGCCACAAGATGGCTGACGGGAGAACTACGCCTCCCAGAATGCACCACGCTGACAGGTGCAAATGCCTCACTGGTGACAGGTGCAAATGGGAGCTCAGGTGGGGGAGGGAGGTCAAAAGGGTGGACACCAAGCGAAGAAGAGCGTACCTGGCACAAAGAGGGATCGATGCCAGAGGAACTTTGATTTGAAGATACCTCTGGTAGGATCCAATGCGAGGAGCAACTTTATGAAGCCTTTGTTTTGCTTCAAAGTAACTTATGTTTTCCTTCCTGAAATGAAGCACAGCGCAAGTTCAGTCAGGCAAGACCGATCCCTGCACTCGGGCATACTCGGTTATGTACTACTCTCTCCCCCCGCTAAGAACGCTCTACAGTTAGATAGCGTTCCAGTCTATCAATTAACACTGTCACATGATCCCGTGCCTTTAAATACGATCCTCTCCCTGTGTAGTTGTCCATGCTATCAAGTGCGCGATTCCGTTGTGTTCGTGCTGGCTGGATCTTTCGTCGTTCTATGTCGCTGTTGCTCCGTGGCTTGCTTGCTGTTTTGGGGCGATGTCGGACTCGGCGTTGGACTTCGGGCTGCACGCTCTGGTCTTCTCGGCGCCCGGGTCGGGGTTCCCCGCTCCAGGAAGTCGCGTGTAGGCGTGCGGCTGCTCCCTCTGGCCTCCGCTGTGGCGGATTCGTCGCTGTTGGGCTTGGTCCCTTTCATGTGTTCGCGATTGTGGTCTCACGCGTGCGGGGCGGGTACAGTATATTCCTGTTCGTTCTGTTACTGCTGTTCTCACGTTTCCTCTGTACGGTTATTGTCCGTGCTGTTTTCTGTCGCCGCCGATGGGGATGCGGAGCTCAAGTAGGCTGCTTAAGTAGCTATCCTCCTGGGGAATTTTGGCTAGCGGCACGGCTGCTGGGCTAGCTTGCTCGTTGCACGATTTGCCGGGTTCGGCCCCTCCGTGATTGATTTTACCGATGGTCGCATTTTTTCTGTCAGTGATCGCTTCTGCGCACGCTGATTTGGCTTTCCCCCCCCTATGTCTGTCACTCTATTACGTTTTTGGGGCGTGTTTCAGTGGCAGTTGGTAGGTTACTACTGTTATAATTAGTAGAACAGGTAACCGGTCGGTATCCAGGCCCTTTTAGGAAAACGGGTGCTACTACGCCGCCGTGCAGGTTGTGGTGTGCGCCCCTACCCAATTGGGCGCCAGCGTACATGTCAGGCGTTCGTCCTTTACTGCTGCCGTCATCGATACTCTCGGTGTGCATTTGCAAATAACTGGTGGTGGTGGCAATGTTGTGTCGTGTAAACTGCTTCTTCTGTCTGCAGGCATCAATGCCCTCTCCGTTGTTGGTGGATACCAGGCTTTCCGGTGCATGCATAACACCATTCAAAGGGAATCGGTCTTCCAGCATCGCAGGTTGTCATAAATACATTTCAGGACAGCGTCCTCTAGCCTAGGCTGGCTATTGCGTACATAACCATTAGGCTACACGTATTCATGTGGGGTTTCGGTCCGCGGCCTTGCTGGCCTTGCATTGCAGGACAGCGTCCTGTCTAGCCTAGCTGGCTATAGCGCACATACTATTAGGCACGTAATCAGGGCGTCGGTCCTATAACGCATGTCACACATCATACATGGGGGCGTGGGTCCCCTGGCCTTTGCTGGCTATTGCACATCAGGGCTTTGCTAGCCCCGGCCTTGACCGGCTATTGCACTTCAGGACAGCGTCCTCTAGCCTATGCTGGCTATTGCGTACATACCCATTAGGCTAGCGTTACAGTGTTCGTGGCCTTGCTGGCCTTGCATTGCAGGACAGCGTCCTGTCTAGCCTAGCTGGCTATAGCGCACATACTATTAGGCACGTAATCAGGGCGTCGGTCCTATAACGCATGTCACACATCATACATGGGGGCGTGGGTCCCCTGGCCTTTGCTGGCTATTGCACATCAGGGCTTTGCTAGCCCCGGCCTTGACCGGCTATTGCACTTCAGGACAGCGTCCTCTAGCCTATGCTGGCTATTGCGTACATACCCATTAGGCTAGCGTTACAGTGTTCGTGGCCTTGCTGGCCTTGCATTCAGGACAGCGTCCTGTCTAGCCTAGCTGGCTATAGCGCACATACTATCAGGCACGTAATCAGGGCGTCGGTCCTATAACGCATGTCACACATCATACATGGGGGCGTGGGTCCCCTGGCCTTTGCTGGCTATTGCACATCAGGGCTTTGCTAGCCCCGGCCTTGACCGGCTATTGCACTTCAGGACAGCGTCCTCTAGCCTATGCTGGCTATTGCGTACATACCCATTAGGCTAGCGTTACAGTGTTCGTGGCCTTGCTGGCCTTGCATTCAGGACAGCGTCCTGTCTAGCCTAGCTGGCTATAGCGCACATACTATTAGGCACGTAATCAGGGCGTCGGTCCTATAACGCATGTCACACATCATACATGGGGGCGTGGGTCCCCTGGCCTTTGCTGGCTATTGCACATTCAGGGCTTTGCTAGCCCCGGCCTTGACCGGCTATTGCACTTCAGGACAGCGTCCTCTAGCCTAGGCTGGCTATTGCGTACATACCCATTAGGCTAGCGTTACATGTGTTCATGGGGGTTTCTGTATGTGGCCTTGCTGGCCTTGCATTTCAGGACAGCGTCCTGTCTAGCCTAGCTGGCTATAGCGCACTTTACCATCTGGCACGTAATAAGGACATCTATCCTCCATAGCTAACGCATGTCACACATCATACATGGGGGCGTGGGTCCCTTGGCCTTTGCTGGCTATTGCACATACAGGGCTTTGCTAGCCCCGGCCTTTACTGGCTATTGCACTTCAGGACAGCGTCCTCTAGCCTAGGTGGCTATTGCGTACATAACCATTAGGCTTCACGTTGGCATCGGTCCTCTGCCGGCGGGCTATCGCATTTCAGGGCGTCCGCCTTCTAGCCTTGGCTGGCTACTGCATACATCACTTGCATTGCTATCGTCTGGCTTCGTGGGTAGCTATAGGGCCTGTCCGTGCCTTGCCATCTCCTGCATGATCCGGCCCGGGTATGTATGTTATTGGTCATTCTGTTTATAGGCTACTATCGTACTTATTATGGTCGTACCGATTGGTGCTGAGCACCATTTCGGTCGGCATTTCCTTTTCTGTGTTTGTTGCTTATTCCTCAGCGTTTCATGGTTCCATCCTGTTGGTGAGTATGTTTTAATTGACTTTATTTGTAGCTACCACTTTTGGGGATTCTTCTTCGGATGTTGGGCAGGCGCCCTTTGATCAGAAATTCCCCATGGGGTCTAAGCTCCAAACACTTGTAGTACATTTATCGTTATGTAAATAAACATCACTTTACTCATCCCAGGTCTCTCCTGATTGAAATGAAGCACAGCGCAAGTTCAGTCAGGCAAGACCGATCCCTGCACTCGGGCATACTCGGTTATGTACTACTCTCTCCCCCCGCTAAGAACGCTCTACAGTTAGATAGCGTTCCAGTCTATCAATTAACACTGTCACATGATCCCGTGCCTTTAAATACGATCCTCTCCCTGTGTAGTTGTCCATGCTATCAAGTGCGCGACCCTCCACCTCCCCGTCGCCACCCGGTTCCTCGTCTCTGCTCTTCGACTCGTTGGTAGTCGGCTGCGCCACCGCCACCAGTGTCTGGACTCCGTGGGGGATTCTTCTTCGGATGTTGGGCAGGCGCCCTTTGATCAGAAATTCCCCATGGGGTCTAAGCTCCAAACACTTGTAGTACATTTATCGTTATGTAAATAAACATCACTTTACTCATCCCAGGTCTCTCCTGATTGAACTACGTTTTTGTTGGTGAATAAACCGGTTTCTTAGTTTGAACACACTTTTGCCTGCTCTGTCCGGTTGTAAGGCACTACCCCGCACTGTGGTCTACGACAATTCATACAGACACACACATACTCATACACAGAACGATCCTGTATGTATAGTCCTGACTACTGTTGGAAACCATTATGCTGAGTGATTATGCTAAGTCTAACCTTTTTTATTGCAACATTCCTCTTCAAAGTATTAATCTAGATAGCAGTTCTGTGGAACATCTCACCAGATGTATCATTGATAGGATGGACCAGAGGGGTGTTAGCTAACAGGAACACCAACACACACACTGTAGAGACACAACCCACAACCAGGTGTGTGTGTGTGGTAAAGTAGCAGAGATGGTTCTTAACCCTCAGACCACAAGTGTCCTGTTGGGGCGATGGCAGGCAGTAATACCTGGTGAGCAGGAGATGGCTGTGGTGGTGAGGAATGGAGGGAGAGAAGGTGTTGTGGAAATAACATCACACTGTTGAAATTATGAAGATGGGTAATGATTATGGATTTATATAATTGAAAGGGGTGTAGAGATGAGAGGAGAAGAAGGGAGATGATAAGGAGAGGAGAGGAGAGAAGGGGAGAGGAGAGGAAAGGGGAGGAGAGGAGAAGAGATGCAGTGGTGTACAGAGGGCATGCAGATAGCAGAGTAGCAGCTGGTAGAACTCAGCTACATTAAAATGTCGTTAAACTGGAACCATTAGAGAGCTGTCTGTCTGCTGGGAACTCCTCTCCTCCTCCTCCTCCTCCTCACCTCTCTCTCTCATCTACCTCCTCTCATCTTCCTCCTCACCTCTCTCTCCTCAATCTCCTCTTCCTCCTCACCTCTCTCTCTCATCTACCCTCCTCTCATCTTCCTCCTCACCTCTCTCTCCTCAATCTCCTCTTCCTCCTCACCTCTCTCTCCCTCAATTTCCTCTCCTCTTCCTCCTCACCTCTCTCCTTCTCTCCTCACCTCGCTCTCTCCTCTATCTCCTCTCCTTTCATCCTCCTCCTCCTCCTTATTTCTCTCTCTCCTCTATATTCTCTCCTCTTTCTCCTCCCCATTTTCCCCTCCTCCCCTATTCCCACTAGCTACCTAGGAGAGAGAGAGAAGGGGGTGTGGGGGAGAACTCCTGACCTTGGCATAATCAACTATCTATATTCTAATGGCTGGTGGAGGCCATCTCATCAGCAGTCACCCAATTCTGATACAAATATACCAGGCAGTCAGACCAGGACAACCTGATGGTGATGATGGTGATGATTTTGATGATGGTGATAGCCAGGAGATGGTGGCCAAGGGCCCAGCTATAGAAGGCACTCTAATGTCTGTATTCATCACCTCCGCTCTTTATGAGTGCTTCCTGGTGTTCCTGGAACAGCTCTGTGGATTACTGGCCGGCTAGCTGGTTATCTGGCTGGCTGACTGACTGGCTGGATGGGAGGCTAGCTGGTTATCTGGCTGGCTGGCTGACTGGCTGGATTGGAGGCTGGCTGGTTGGCTGGCTGACATGCTGGCTGGGAGGCTGGGAGGCTGGTTGTCTTGTTGGTTGGCTGTCTGACTGGTTGGTTGGCTGGCTGCTCAATGCGGAGGCACTTATAGTGTGAACAAGAGGTGAAGCTGTAGAGTTAGAAAGCTATTAAGGCAGACATCACCCATAAAGTCTCCTTTCAGTTCAACCATATAACACACACACCACAGTTCAACAGTTGAGCACCCCTCCTAAGCACACTCACTCACTCACACACACACAGACCAGAGATGTAAAGAATCCCTATCAGCTGAAATATGTTCTTACAAGATCTTCGATAGGACCTGAGAGATTTTATATAAACAGAGCCCGAGTGTATGTGTGTGTGTCTGCGTGTGTGTGTGTCTGTGTGTGCAATGGAGGGAGAAAGAGAAAATGCTATTTCTCATCAGCTCAGCTTCTCTCCACTTGTCCAGATCTCTTAAGCTATCCACAGCCTCCATCAGATCTGCCTCCAGCAAAAGGAGAAAGAGAGACCAGGACCACGTAGAGAGCCTGAAAGTGTGCGTGTGTAGGTGTGTGTGTGTGTGTGTGTGTGTGTGTGTGTGTGTGTGTGTGTGTGTGTAGGTGTGTAGGTGTGTAAGTATGTGTGTAGGTGTGTAGGTGTGTAGGTGTGTGTGTAGGTGTGTAGGTGTGTGTGTGTGGTGTGTGTGTAGGTATGTAGGTGTGTAGGTGTGTGTGTATGTGTAGGTGTGGGGGTGTGTGTGTGCGTGTGTAGGTGTGTAGGTGTGTGTGTGTGTGCGTGTGTAGGTGTGTGAGATCTCAGACGGCTGATCTATTGAGGAGCTCTGGAGAGGAAAACATGAACTACATCTCTCTTCCATTACATTCTCATCTACTCATCCCCCCCTTTCTCACCGTCTCTCTCTCTCTCTCTCTCTCTCTCTCCTCTCCTCTCTCTCTCGCTCTCTCTCTCTCTCTCTCTCTCTCTCTCTCTCTCTCACTCTCGCCTCACTAACTTTGACCCAAAACCCTAACCCAAAAGCCTTTACTTCATGTTCTTACCTCACTCTCTTACCCCTCTCCCTCTCTCACTCTCTTTCTCTCTCATATGAGCTGTACTTTAAAAGGATATTGATGGAGACCAGGATATACTCTTACCATCTTACTAGACACACAAACACACACACAGTCCAAACCATACACACACAATCCAGATTGGCAGAGAGGAACAGGCTTAATGATCAATTAGCCATGATATTGGCTCTGGACCGGGCTGATACTAGGCTGGCACAGACACACAGGCAGAAGCTGGACCGGGACCACTGGTCTGGTGTGGTCTGGCTGGCTGCACCATGGCACACACACTACAGACCCCCTGCTGGTTCACACAGCACTGTGCCAGAGACTGTGAGTGTGTGTGTGTGTATGTGTGTGTGGAGAAAGAACATTTCAACTTCAAGACATTTTCATGGTCCTCACAAGTTCAGGAGCTGTTTTGGAGAAGGTCTATGGAGGTTTAGCGTTAATGTTAGGGTTGGAATTGCATTAAAGGTTGGGGTTAGGAGTTAAGGATAGTTTTAGGGGTTAGGTTTAGAGTTAAGGTTAGGGTTAGGGTTAAGGGAAAAAAAAATATTTTGGATGGGACTGAATTGTTAGGCGCCACAAGAATAGTCATGCAAACTAGTAAGGGGTGGCGCGGTGCATACTGGATAGTGGTGAAAAAGCTGATGGTTTCTACATAAGCTACATAGATGTTACTTATATATGGAAGGGCACTAAAGTCACACACACACGCATAATTACATATACCAAAAGGAGGAAAGCACATAACTCCATACTCACCTGCAGGTGATATGTATTTTTTATGTGTTGCATGTGGTCTGCGTGTCGCATGTGCTAGCATGTGGAGGTGGTGTTGCGTGTGTGTGTGTGGCCGTGATGCAGAGGTGAAGGCATACAGTATGCATGGTGGACTACTGCTGAGTGCAGCACACTGACTTAGGGCAGGGCAGCTGGACATCACTGGCCTCAGTAAGAGCTCAGTCTCCTAACTCATCTCTCTTTTCTCCTAACTCCTCTCTCCTAACTCCTCTCTCCTAACTCCTAATTCCTCTCTCCTTACTCCCCTTTCTCCCTCTCCTCTCTCCTGACTCCTCTCCCTTCTCTCATACCTCTTCTCTCCGAACTCCTCTCTCCTCACTCCTCTTTCCTTACTCCCTCTCCTCTCTCCTAACTCCTCTCTCTTTCCTCCCTCTCCTCTCTCCAACCTTTCTCTCCTCTTTCCTAACTCCTCTCTCCTCTCTTCCAGCTCTTCTCTCCCCAGTCCAACCTCTTTCTCCTCTCTCCTGAGTCTTCTTTCCTAACTTGTCTCTCCTCTGTCCACTCCCCTGATTCATCACCCTCAAACCTTCTCATATTTTATGTTTTTATTGATCATCAAGTTAAGTAACATGAACATGTCGACAGAAATTGGGCATCACAGTCTTTATGGTTTTAGAATACAGTCACCCCAATCAATGCCAATCTATCAACTTTTCTGATCTTATCTATTTTATATTCTCCCCCCCTCCATAACTTGTAGGACACCCACCCAAAAAGCAAGAAAGATAATAATAGCAAAAATAACAATAATACCAGCAATAATTCTTTTTTTTTATGAAAAAGGAGTAAAAACACAGGCTCATCATTGCTGAAGTATTGCACCATAGTTTACATGGATGAACAGCACAGCTATAAATGTTAGAGGGCTGCTGGGTGGTGTTAAGCGGGACACAGTCTTAAGGTTACCCAAATATGTCCCTCAAACCTTCTCTACTCGTTCCTCACCAAATTTCTCAACTCTCCTAACTTCTCTGTCCTGACTCTATTCTCCTCACTCCTGCCATCTCAACATCCTTTGCCTTTTGGCTCAACGTAACACCTTCTCCCTCTCCTCCTCCTCCTTTCTTCTCTCTGTCCTCCTCTCCCTCTCCTTACCTCTGCCTTCTCTTTCTCACACACACACACACACGGCAACTCACACACACACCTCTCATGCACATAGGGCCCTATCTTGCACCCAGCGCAATTGACTTTGTCAGGGACGCAAGTATCATTCCTAGTTTGCACTCGACGCAAAGCAGACTTTTCCCTCCACGGACGCACGTCAGAATGACCTTGCGCTCCCGGGGGCGGTTCAGCGAAAAAGGAGTCGTGTTCCAGCGCAAACGTTCCCTGGAGCTATTTTGCAGTTTCCGAAAAACAATTCCGTTACTGACTAGGAAAAACATGGTTTCAAGTCAATGGCGCATTATTCAGATGCTATTTTAAGGGCGCAAGCTTGGTCCGTGCGCACTGCTGGCGACGCCAGGGTCTTCTTCCTGCGAAACTACGTATTGTTTTGATTTATTGTATGGCTAGCTGTGTTATTTCTTTCATGTCAATGATTAATAAGATGTTAATGAGAAATCTGTATGTACAGTATGTGAACTTGAATTGTAACAACTGTGGTAATTTACTCCTACGCATGTTAAACCGAAGCTAATTCGGGTAGGTTTCTTCTCCCATGCACATCAGAATCAGAATTCAGTTTTCGATTTACTGTGGCAGGAAGGTGCAAACAATAAACATTAGTTAAACTAATACTAAGAACTAAGCAATTAAAAAATATATAATATTTGTAAAAATAGGCTACATTTGACTGAGCAGCATGAGTGGGCAACTTAGTGCAATGAAACTGCTCTGCCTTTCCCTTACAATGTCACTTCTCTATCGTTTACGGTCTCCTGTGAACCGCTGGCGTGCGCCTCGCAAGTCTGCCGTTATAATAGCAATCCGCCATGGAACAAGCGCTGCTCTTAAAGGGAATGTGAGATGACGCTCTGATTGGTTTATTGCACGTTACGCCCAAACACACCCATAAGTAATGTAGCTACTTCAGACCAACCCCTTTTAGATTTGCGCAGGCGCAAAGTCATTTATCCCGCCGGCAAAATAGTAACCGCACCGGAGTCCCGCCCACAAAGTTACTTGCGCTTTGCGTTTTCATACTTGCGTTCGTAAAAATAGGGCCCATAGACTCACTTCTCTTACCCCGTCCTTTTGCATTGAACTTCTCCCAAGAGAGACCTGCCAGTGAGCACTTATCACCCCACCCCTCCTTCCACCACACACACTCTTAAGTACACACACACACAGCCCTCGAGAGGCAAGTCAATGAATGTCAGCCTCTTCTCTCCTCTGCTCCCCAGAGTCTGGATAAACACACCACAGATAACCTCTCTCTATGTCTCTCTTTTTATCTCTCTCCCTCTGTAGTCCTCCTTCTCCATCTCTTTCACCTCTCTCCCTCTTTCTCTCTCTCTCTCTCCTCTCTCTCTCTCTCTCCTCTCTCTCCTCTCTCTCTCTCTCTCTCCTCTCTCTCTCTCTCTCTCTCTCTCTCTCTCTCACCTCGTCTCTCACACAGACACTGTCTATCCATTCAAGGAATTCTAGACATGTTCTCTTTATCCTGGACTCTTGAATAGAGAACAGAGACATCAATGTAATTACCACTGGAAGAGATATAACAAGGTGTACGCCACACATCCATCCCAGACGCACTCTCACTTTTTTTCCCCTCTTTCTCATACACACCTCATTAACACTGTTTAATAAGGCTTCACTGTCTGTATCTTGTGTGTGTGTGGGTGTGTGTGTGTGTGGTGTGGTGTTTCAGAGAATGATGTTGGTTATGTCTGTGTGTCAGCTGTGTGGAAGGCCTTTTTTAGTTTACTGAGCTAAAGCCTGAGGAAGAAGGGCTCACTAAACCATCTTTGTTACTCATGGATGAGAGTGTGTGTGCATGAGTGTGTGTGTTTGTGTGTGTGCGTGTGTATGTGCGTGCATGTGTGTGCATGGGTGTGCATGTGTGTGCATGTGTGTGCGTGTTGGCAGCAACAACAGAGGGAGCACTCATGCTTTTGCTATAATTACCAGGCTAAGGACTTGCAGTGACAAGAGCAGAACTTAATTACTCTGCCTCTCTGGCAGCTGGGCTCTCTGCTATGTGAGGTGCTAGGTACTGTGTTCCTGTGTCTTGTGTTACTGGGCCCTGTGTTTCTGGATCCTGTGTTACTATGTTACTGTTTTACTATGTTACTGGGTCCTGTGTTAGTAAGTTACTATGTTACTGGGTCCTGTGTTGCCACATTACCGGGTACTATGTTACTGGGTTCTGTGTTATTGTGTTACTGTGTTACTGTGTGTTATTGGGTACCGTGTTACTGTGTTACTGTGTTAGAGTGTTACAGTGCTACTGTGCTACAGTGCTACTGTATATGCTCATCATGGACAATTCTAATCCGAGCAATGTAAAATATTTTGGCGCCCTCAAAACAGTATGTTTGTGTCTCAGGGGTCCCCGCGAGGGCCAGATAATTTTCCTTTCTTTAATGTGGGGTCGGGTCGGTCTGTAAAAGAAAACTATATGGGCCGGAGTAACTACCAGTATTATTGTGGAGGTTTTATTATGATTTTAAATGTATTTATTATGCTATATTATTTTATTATTTTGTTATGCACCATACATCTGTAGGCTACATATCAAGTGGGTATATAGCCTATTAAAAGAGAATTATTACTGTCGTAATGACCTTTTTTCATATTCATTGCTATTGAAATCAAAACATTTACTTACGTATGCATATGAATCAGTGTGAACTTTTTCTCTTTTTTTTTATTAAATAAAAAATAAAATAAAAAGTATCTGGCATTGTTCAGAGGGACGGTCCAAATGCGTGGACGGGCCGTATTTGGCCCGCGGGCCGTAGTTTGGGGACCCCCTGGTTCACATGTTCGCTCATGATTGAGCATACAAATGCACGTGTGTGTGTGTGTACTGTATGTGGGTGGGTGCGTGCTTGTGTGTGTGAATGCTTGTGTGTAGTTTTTCACAAGGCTGTTCTCTGTCAGAGGAGATGGTTCAGGGTTAGCCGTGGGTGTAGAAACACAGTTCCACTCTAGGCCTGATCAAAGTTCTGCCTGCCTCACACACACATCACACACACACTCACAAACATCACACACACATCACACGCCACACTCAAAACACATCACACACACACTCAAACACATCACACACACATATTACACACACACTCACATACATCACACACAGACATTGCACACACACACAAACACACACCCTCACATCACTTACTCCTACCACACATTCTTTACTAAAGTCTCTCTTATTTCTCTTATCTTTATTTTTGACACTCGCTCCATTCTCCCTCCTTGGCTTTGCAATGATGGATAATCCTGACCAGCGTTTTACAAGTATGTCTGTGTTATTGTGTGTGTCTGTGTGTGTGTGTATGCGTGTGTGTGGCGAGGATTGTCATTTGTGTCACGGTTTATTTACAGCTGCTGCTGTCTTTAAGTTTATGTATTGTCTGGTGTAGAACACATAATACCGTAATGTGACAAGCCATGCAACCGTACACACACACATGCAGGTTCTTATCTAACATGTTGATGGCACTGAAGAAGAGGAGGAGGAGGAGGAAGGTTGGTAGCTCATCGACTTCTGAGTTAAAGTTGTGTTGACATCTCCCCCTTTTTATGGCCTGTTGCCATGGGGATAGCTTAGCTCTGAAAGGTGTTTTCTTAGCAGAGTGACTCATGATCTTAACTAGCCAAAGACACCCGCCGTACAGGAGGAGAGGAGAGAGAGGAGGAGGGAATTAGGGAGGGAGGGAGGGAGGGAGGAGGGAGGAGGGAGGGAGTGAGGTGGCGTAGTTAGTGGATGTCGACGTGCTAGGAGACTATCTATCGTCGTCTCTTCTCGTAGCTCAGTCTCTTCTCGTCTCGCTCCTCTTCTGCTTCTCTGTCGCTTTTCTGCGCTTCTTTATTTCTGTCTCCTTCTCTTCTTTCTCTTCTCTTCTCTTCTCTTCTCTTCTCTTCTCTTCTCGTCTCTTTACTTCCTTCTCTTCGTCCTTCTCTTCTCTTCTCTTCTCTTCTCTTCTCTTCTCTTCGCTTCTCTTCTCTTCTCTTCCCTTCTCCTCTTCCTCCTCTCGTCTCCTCCCTCCCTCCCTCCTCCCCTCTCCCTCTCTCCCCTCCCTCCTCTCTCCCTCCCGCCCTCTCTCCCTCTCTCCCTCTCTCCCTGCTCTCCCTCATCTCCCTCTCTCTCTCTCCCGCCTCTCTCCCCTCGCTCCTTCTCTCCCCACGTTCCTCCAAATTGCCTGGCTGATTAAAGTGTAAATGTGGTAACTGTATTGAAAAGGTGGGCCAGGGTTAAGACCTGATCTCTGTTATAATTGCATTATCAAAGTAAGGATGTCAGAAGCAGTGAGTGTGTGTTGGTGGAGGGGAAGGGGATCTGCGGCAGGGGAGACGGGGGAGGGAGAGAGAGGTAGGGGAGACATGGGGAAGGAGGGAGGAGAGAGGTAGGGGAGACATGGAGAAGGAGGGAGAGGATGGGTCTTAGGAGGACAGTAATTAATTGACATCCACATATAGTAACTCCCCCTGGGCCCACCGTCCTGCTAAATTACTGTCATATCCTACTGCTCTTAATACACGTTCACACACACACACATACACACACACACTCACACACACATCCGCAAGCATCCACACACACATACAGTGCATACAATGCGTGTATGCACGTAGATATACACAAATGCATGGAGGCACAATCACAGAAAAACAAAATCACTCTCACATACTGGCCACATTTGACTGTGACACACACATTAGGACTGTCATAAAGTAAGCAGCAATAATTAGCCGGCCCTTTGCTATAATGAGCCGTCATCACCCTGTCAGAGAAACAGGCATTCCTCGAGACAGCCCACAGAAGGACTCTGCAGAGAGACACAGCAGCCAGCCAGTCAGCGAAATCACTCAGTCAGCCAACCAACCAACAAACCAGCCAGCCAGCTAGCCAGTCAGCCAACCAACAAACAAACCAGCCAGCTAGACAACTGGCCAGCCAGCCAGCCAACCAGCCGGGGGGAGAGGTGAATCAAGCTGTGTCAAACTGTATCAATATTTCACCGCGGAAACAAAGAGCGGATGAATATTTGATGCAACCTTGGGCTACATCAAAGAAGACAGAAAGTGAGGACAGGGGTGAGGACAGGGGGAGGGAGGGAGGAGGACTGGGGAGGACCTGTGTGTACATGTGTGGGTGGGTATGAGAGAGAGAGAGAGAGAGAGAGAGAGGGAGAGAGGGAGGGAGAGAAAAGAGAGAGAGAGGCCAAAAGAGACTTTCTGAGGAAGCAACAGTCCCCTTCTTCCACAGTCAACCAGCTCACAGTGATGAATATTACGAGGTGATTAGCAGTATCTCCTTTTCTGCTCTGATCTCTATTAGAATCATGTGCAGCACTGGAGATGTGATTAGAGATGGATCGAGAGCATTAGCTGCCTCCCTGCTGGTACTGTCATTCTCTCACATAGATACAGCCTATCAGCCGGGGAGGAATATCCATAGATATGTGTGTGTCACACAAATCCTCCTTTCACATATAGATACATATTAGATGTCAGAGAGAGGGATAAGGAGGGGGGGAGAGGAGGAGAGCAGAGGAAAGAAAGAGTGTGAAAATAAGCAAGCGAGAAAGGGATGATTGAGAGGGAGGGAGAAGAAAGAGAGTGAAGATGAGTAAAAGGAGTTAGAGTGAAAGAGAGAGAGAGTGGGAGGAGGAGGGAAGGAAAGAGAGGGAGCAGTTTGTTTGAAGATGGGTTTTCATTTCTTTTATGCCTTTTATGTGACTAGTGTGGTGGTGCCAGCACAAAGATTACCAGCACCAGCGCAGAAGAAAGAAAACAGAGGAAGAGAAAAAGAGAGAGACAGAGGTGGAGGAAGGTAGAGAGACACAGAGAGATAAGGGAAAATCCAAAAAGGAGGAGAGATAGAGTTCAAGAGAGGGCTGGACAGATCGAGAGAGAGAGAGGGAGAGAGAGAGAGGAGGATGGATGGAGACGGAGAGAGGGAGGGATGGAGGGGGAGGACCAGATACTTCCAGCCAGCTCTGTAGGAGTGAAGAGAGCGCAGACAGAAGGCAGAGACGAGAAACATACGCCGCCGAGCTGCTTTCATATGCTAAGATACTGTCGAGTTGCTGGAAACACTCACCTTTGCTCCCCTCTCACACACACACACACTTCCCTCTCAATGGGAGAGGGGAGGAGGGGCAGGACTGCGGGGGTCCCTTGCTCAGACTCCTGGGACGGTTCTGGTGACACATGGAGATTTTCTTGGCCTAATGTCACGGTAGTAACTGTATGCATGTGGGACTGTCTACCCCGTCTGTCTGTCACATAGACAAGAACCAGGAGCGAGAGAGAGAGAGAGAGAGAGAGAGAGAGAGAGAGCCCTTCTCATCACTACTGGGAGTCTGAGGCACTGCATGTGACAGTGAAACACAACGGCTTCAGGCCCTGAAGCCTTCTCGTTCCCTGGCCAATCACACACAGCTCCCTGGCCAAGAGCTGAGATGACTGAGGCAGAGGCGGCCAGGGTCGGACTCAGTTTGACCCCGTTAGCCGACGCCCACAGAAGCGCGGGGCGCTATTGTCCACGGGCTCCCTAAGGTCCATAATTGAATTGGAAGTTGTTTACTGTGTGCATGCGAGTGCGTGTGCGTGTGTGTCTGTATTTATGTGTGTGACATTAAATATGAAGAGACACATTAAGCCGAGAAAACACTTTGGTTGCTGTAAGAGCCCCATTATTAAGAAACACTCTCCCTGTATGAGTTCCTTTCTCTCCATCCCCTCGCACTTTTTTCTCTTTCACAATCTTTCTCTCTCTGCCTCTATTTACCGTGCCCTCCCTCTTTTCTCCATTACTCTCTCTTTCTCTCTCTCTGTCCATCTCCTCTTTCCATACCTTTTCTTTTTGTTTGTCGAGCGCACTTGCTTTTACTCACTCTCTCTCCTCTCTCTCTCTCTCTCTCTCTCTCTCCTCTCCTCTCTCTCTCTCTCTCTGTGTGCCCTGCCGGAGGGCCGGCTGTGGAGAGCTAAGCTAGCATCTGAGCTAACATCCTAATCTTCGTTGTCTTACTGCCAAGGAAGATGTGGAGACAGGGGCCATGTAAACATCTGGAAGGGTCTGACTTGCGGTGGCTGGACTGCACTCGGGCAGAAAGAGAGACAAAAAGGGGGAGGATAGAGAGAGATGGAGAGCAGGAGAGCAACCCTCAAGGGTTGTGTTGTTATGGTAAAAACTCAGTCTGCAGGTCTTTGTTCGGGACTCCTTGTCTCCTAGCACCCTTTGCCCCATGTGATACCTCATCCCTGAGGAGAATGGCAACCAGCAGCAGGAGTAGTCCTCTCCCCCTTTCCTCCTCCTTCTCCCCATCTTTCCATCACCAACTCTCCCCCCCCTCCCTCTTCCTCTCTCTTCCTTCCCCCACACTCTCTCACCCTCTTCTCCTCTTATCTCCTCTCTCTCTCTCCCCTCCCTCCACCAGGTCCGGTCCGTCGCCGTGACAGCGGACGTGAGCGGAGAGAGACAGCGCCATTAGCCGCTCGTGGCAGCAGATGGAGATAAGGCTCCGTTATCTGCTCCCTTATCTGTTCTGCCGCTGATCAGATAGCCGGGGATAAACCCGCCGTTCGGCTTTCTTCTCCTCCGCGGTGGAAAATTGTCTTGCCGACGGCATCGCTTTCCTCTTTATTTGAAGTATTCCAGGATTGTGTGTCTTCACGCTGCGTGGGTGAGAAGAGTTGCCGAGCGCCTCTCTCCTCCTCTCTCTCTCTCTCTCTCTCTCCTCTGTCTCTCTCTCTCTCGTCTCTCTCTCTCTCTCAAAGTCAAGCCATCAGCTTGGATCAAAGGCAGACAGGAAATGATGTCAGAGTGATGAGCTCTGATTGGCCTCCTAGGGGGAGGTTTGAGACAGGCTGTGTGTGTACAGATGCTGCTCTGTCTGCCCTGCTCTCAGGCCTCAACACAACCGTTTATCTTAAAACAACCTCAAAATAAAACAACCCTGGGTTGTATTATTTATCTTCCGGTTTCTCCCTCAAACGCTCCGAGTTAGAGGAAGCATGTAAACCCAGGGTCTTTACCGCAGCTCATATAAACCAGGAATTCAAATCACCAGCTCCAATCCCTGAGCAAGCTCTCTTGACATGCTGATTGGTCAAACTACATCAGCCAATCCGATCAGCAGCATCAGATCTGATTTGTGAGACAAAAGACGGGTCAAGTCGAAGCGTCATCTACGATCTTTTGTCCAAAGGCAGGGGAGTTGTCAGACAATTAACCCTGCGGTGCACCCCCCGAATCCCACATATCCAGTTGCAGACACACACACACCCCAGGAGGTGTTGTTATTCCAGCAGGCCTTCTGTGTGCAGCCAGGCCCTCCCATCTCTCCCTCTCTAGGAGACAAACTGACAGGCTATATTGCTGCTGTGTTACTGCCGCCCACATAAAAGCCAGTTTGGCTCTGATCGCATAATTGCTCACCAGCACACACACATTGCTACATGGCACACACGCACAGACAAACACACAGACACAACCCCCATCCCCAAACACAAGCAAAGTGTAGCCCTAGCTCCCTACACACACACAAACATGCACACACATACACTCGCACACACACACATATACACAGGTAAAGCACAGGGTTAGAGCAGACACCATTTGACAAAACTGCAGTCAGAACCTCCATTGAGACCTAATCAATAACATCAATAACTCACCAGCTAATCAGGCCCGACGATGTTTACAAACCACAACAACACAGCAGTCAAAGATATGTAATATTAACGTTCCCTCTAGAAGAGGAGGGAGATAAGATAAACACAATGCTCATTGTTTAATGCTTACAGAGAGGAGGAGAGACGAGAGAGAGGAGAGAGGAGAGAGAGAGAGAGAGAAAGAGAAGAAAGAAAATTGAAAGAATGAGTCAGAAAGAGTACGGGCCCTATCTTGCACCAGCGCAATTGACTTTGTCAGTGACGCAAGTATCATTCCTATCTTGCACTCGGCGCAAAGCGGATTTTTCCCTCCACGGGCGCACGTCGAAATGACCTTGCGCTCCCGGGGGCGGTTCAGCGAAAAAGGAGGCGTGCTCCGGCGCAAACGTTCTTGGTGCTATCTTGCGGTTTCCGAAAAACCATTCCGCCACTGACCAGGAAAAAGGTGGTTTAAAGACAATGGCGCATTATTCAGATGCTATTTTAAGGGCGCAAGCTTGGTCCGTGCGCACTGCTGGCGAAGCCAGGGTATTCTTCTGCGAAACTACGTATTGTTTTGATTTATTGTATGGCTAGCTGTGTTACATTTCGTTCATGTCAATGATTAATAAGATGTTCATGAGAAATCTGTATGTATGTGAACTTGAATTGTAACAACTGTGGCAATTTACCCCTACGCCTGTTTAACCGAAGCTAATTTGGGTAGGTTTCTTCTCCCATGCACATCAGAATCAGAATCAGAATTCGGTTTTCAATTTACTGTGGCAGGAAGGTGCAAACAATAAACATATATAGGCCCTACGGGTCTTAAATTAAGTTAAAAAACAGTTACACTAATTCTAAGAACTAAGCAATTAAAAAATATATATATATATGTCAAAATAGGCTACGTTTGAATGAGCTGCATGAGTGGGCAACTTAGTGCAATGAAACTGCTCTTCCTTTCCCATACAATGTCACTTCTCTATCGTTTACGGTCCTGACAAGAACGTCCGTCTCCTGTGAACCGCTGGCGTGCGCCTGGCAAATCCGCCGTTATAATAGCAATCCGTCATGGAACAAGCGCTGCTCTTAAAGGGAATGTGAGATGACGCTCTGTTTGGCTTATTGCACGTTACGCCCAAACCACACCCATTAGTAATGTAGCTACCTCTTTTACATTTGCGTCAGGCGCAAAGTCATTATCCCGCTGCTAAATAGCAACCGCACCGGAGTCCCGCCCACTTGCGCTTTGCGCTTTGCGCTTTGATACTTGCGTTTCAGATCGTCAAAATAGGGCCCTGAGAGTCAGAGAGAAACAGCCAAAACCGAGTGAAGAAAAGGAGAGGGAGAGATGGAGAGAGACAACAGAGAAACAGAGAAACAGAGAAAAGGGACAGAGAGGGAGGGAGGTAGAGGCGTAGCGCGATGGAGAGATTAGGCAAAAGAGGGGAACGCTCGCACTCACCCGAGTTCCTCTTGGAGATGTACTTGAGGTTGACGCAGGTGACAGCGGAGACAAGGAGGAAAAAGGAGGGACGGTGACTTCATCTTTCACTCTGTCTCTCACGGATCTGGGAGGGGAGCAAGGGGGAGAGAGGGAGAGAGAAAGAGTGGGGAGGGGAGGGAGAGAGAGAGGGTAAGACATGGAGAAGAGAAAGGGAGAGAGACAGAGAGAGAGAGCGAGTTTACAAATAAGTGGTTTGGGACTCTCGCAGAGAAGACGGCAATTCTGTCCAGAGGCAGGAGATACCAGCACACTAACATCCTCCCCTCTCCTCTTGCAGTGCTGACAGTGGGATTGGTGACTGCTTTCATGATTAAAACACCATCATGGGGAGATTTAGACCAACCATGAGAACTCACACGTACAGGCACAACACAGTAGCACTTGCTGTCTAACATACAGTCATAGCATACTCACACACGCGCGCATACACACGCAACATTTGGTTGTGGGCCCTTAGCGGAAGGAGAAAAGAGATTAGGAGAGCTGAAGCTCAATTAGAAGAATAGAGAGCTGGGTTACAGCTGGTCTGAATCCACCTCAGTGAAGTGCCCATTGAATGGGTTTAACTAGAAGATCCAACAGTAACCAGGTTGGCGCCAGACACTCACACACACACACACTTGATTACACACATAAACTAATAGCAGCACAGCCACAGTACGTGAACAGACCTGTGTACAGTGGCGGTTCTAGACACATTTTACTGGGGGGGCCAAGTGGGGGCCAGTGTTTAATCAGAGGGGGCACATTAAAAACGGAAACACATTTTATTTTTACATTAAATACTTAAATTTTGCTCTGCATTAAAATCATACAAACGTCATATTTACTGGGGAAAAAAGGCTGCAATGTCCCTTCCTCGGTTCACGATGACTACTAGAAGAAGAAAAAAAATCTTAGGGGGGCCACAGGGGGGCCAGGGACATTTTTCCAGGCCCTTGTAGGCCCCTGTGTAGAACCGCCCGTGCCTGTGTAATCGAGTTGCTTATATGAGAAGGCGGGGAGATAGGGGAGGAAGAGGAGAAGAGGGAGGGAGATGTGAAGCAGGAAGAAGAAGAGATGGAGGTGGAGAAAGAGGACAGAAAGAAAGGGTGGAGGAAGAGAGATAAGGAGAAGGAGGATGAGGAGGAGGAGAGGGGTGTGGTAAAGAGGAGAGAGATTCAGCTGTTTCCAGATAGAAAGATAATAATAGGGGGGATATGAGGATATGTCACAAACAATATCATTTTCTTTGTCTGAAGAATTGTCCTCTATCCAAAATGCATCTGTGTGTGTGTGTGTTCTTGTGTGCGTGTGTGTGTGTGCATGTACAGGATCCACCCGAATATTATCCAAACTACATTTCCCTTCCAACAACACCATCCGAATAATCATGTTTTGCTCTCTCTGTCTCACACACACACACACACCACACACACATATATTCTTTGCTTTCTCCCCCTTATATTCTCTCCATCTCACTAATTGATACCTAAAATATCCCCAGAATTGCACGCCAAACACACCCACACTCACGCATTCAGACATGCACAAACAGACACACACACACGCCAGAGCCAAAAAACATTGCCATGTTATTTCGGGCCCAAACATTCCAGTGTGCAAAGAAACTGGACCATTAGGAACCCAGACTTTCCAGGTATTAGCATATAAATTATTCAAAAGTTCCCACTCTCTACAACTGCGCTCTGACTGCTACTGCCCTCCCCCCAACACACACACACATGCACATAAGGTGATTGAGGGTGAGATAATGGTAGCATTAATGAATGCAGAAGCATCTGCCCAGACCAGAGACTAATTGCTAACCCACAATCACAGGTGGACTGGCGGTAGACCATGGGTGGAAAAAAGGGAGGCGTCTTAAAACGAGACAAGCAAAGTAACCTGGGTGACCTCGCCTGCCTGCATGCCTCCTCCACTGAGGAGAGACGAGAGGAATAAGAGAGAAATTTACTGAATTTTGTGTTTTGCTCACACATTATTCCCTGTCATTATCAGCAGTAGAAACAGATCCAAACTGACCCTGGTCCCTGGACTCCCCAGTGGGCGCACTTCCTGCTTCTCACCCAATCAGCTTCTGAGAATTGGCTCAGTCTAATCAATACCACTATAATAGATTTTCTCTCTCTCCTGCTCTCCCTCTCTCTCTGTCATTCAA
>CAEFZP010000653.1:0-129583 GCA_903064625.1 Mallotus villosus
AGGTACATATCTGAGATCAGGTAGCCCGATCTATGTCAACCTAACCTCTCTGACAAAGGCCACGCGCAAAATAGGTTTGAGATTGGCACAAGGAACAGGCTCCTTTCACAGTATTGTAGCATGAACTTTTGTGACAGTGCAGTCAATTAGTGCAGTCAATATATGCAAAAATGTGTGTATGTGATTGTATGTAGGTTCGCATGTGCCTGTGTGTGGCAGGCTGTTAAGGGGTGTGAAATTGGGGCGGCGCTCTCTTGCTGATGTGTACAGATAGCGAGCAGGTAGAGATAAAGGACCACACATTCAGATTGTGGCTTATCTGTGCATGAGGTAGCTTAGTGGAGACAGTACAGGGATACACTAGTCACTGCTTAACACCCAAACCTGCCAGGTAGGTATACAAACACAAACATTTCCTCCCCAAAATCACATAACGTAACCAGCTGATCTGCACCGCTATGGACAACTAACCCAGTGTCAAACACACCGCTGTGTCTGGGCTTTTTTGCAGGTCACTTTGCATCCCCCCCAACCCCCCTCCCCACTCCTCCATCTTTCCCTCCACATATTGACCCCTCAAGTGGAACCTTTCCCAGGGACGACAGCCCCTGAGGCAGCCCTTCCTCCATGCCAGGGAGGAGGCAGGTTCCGGCAGGGTGGTGGGTTGGGGGGGGGTTAGGGTTAGGGAGGGGTCGTATGGTCTGGGCATCCACACCTCCCTAACCCACGCTGCACTGGGAAGTTCCCACAGCTCACAGTGCTCAGTGGACAGAGAGCCATCCATCAGATCCCTCACTGATTCACCTCAATGCTTCCTCCCTCACTTCCTCACCACGTCTGTCCCTCCTTCCCTCCCTCCTTCCCTCCCTCCCTCCTGCCACCATCACTCACCCCCATCCTTTCTCACTCATTTTCGTTTTTTCATTTCTTGAAACAAAGTGGATTAAAAGCTTTCCTGTCAAACAAAATACATTTCTTAACCCTGTCACTTTCCACTCAAAACAATGTTTTTGTTAATTTTGGGGTGTGACTGTAAAAGAGAGGTGAAATGAGTTAAGTGTTACTTTAGCCAAGCTTACCCAAACACACACGCAAGCATGCAGGTACACACACACACACACACACACACACACAAGCTCCCTCTTCCCCAACCAGGATGTCCACCACAGGTGAGTGAGCAGCCTCCAGGATTAGATGTTGGTGGGTTCACCGGAGCAAGGCTGGCCTAGAACAGAGAGAGAGAGAGAGAGAGAGAGAGGAGAGAGAGAGACGAGGGAGGAAATAGAGCGGACACTGGACCGGGGCCCGTACTGTCACGCCATTAAACAGGGTGTCGAACATCCCATTCCTACCCCCCCCAACCACATCCTGCTCTGTACGGCTCCCCCTCAGCACCCCTGCCCCCCCAACCACGTCCTCCTCTGTGCTGCTCCCCCTCTAGCCCCCCTGCCCCACACCCCCTGCTCCCTAATCCCTTTATGCCAAACTCACTCAAGAGTAAGCATGTGTGAAATTGAGGACTTTCTAATACACAGGCTGTGGCCCCGGCTGGCCCCTGTGGTGAGGGAGAGAAAAAGACAGAAAGAGAGATAGACACGGAGTCTGCCGAGGTGCATTCTAAAAGGAGAGGATCATAATCAACGATGACTTCTGCTCTGTCACTGTCCTTAGTCCTGACGAAAATATCTCCCTCCCTCCCCTCCCTCCCCCCTCCCTCCGTGTGGGCACTTTTTAGATTTACGCATTGACCACATGTGCTTAGGTGCGGATGAGTGGGGACACAAGGGGGAGGGGGGACGGTTCTCATGCTAGTGAGATGGGGGGGTTAAAGGAAGGTCTTGACGACGTCTGTAATGACTTTGACCCATCGAGTGAGAGTCTGTGCTCTAGGTGGGGGTTTTGTGTGTGTGTGTTGGGGGGGGGGCTGAAAGAGGAAATTATTCCTTGCACTTTGTGGACTACAACCCCAACGGCTGCATCAGAACAAGCTCCCCTCCACTCCCCCCCCTCCCCCAACACACACACACACACACACCTGCCCCTCCGCCATTCTACAAAGGCTGCTGTAGCCCCTGCACATTGTGTTATTCTCTGTGTCTGATGGTGGTCGTCTGCTTACATCTCATGAGCCGGGCTCCTAGTCTGAGAGCAGACAATTTGCTCAGTGTGGGAGCCATCGCTGATGTTTCGCTTTGTTTGCCGTGTGCAACTTGTCTCTTCTCCCACTGTGCAGTAATATGGCTATTTGCTCAGTCAATTTGCTACTCTCAGCATCCCAAACACATGCAGATATTGTGGACGACGCCAATTGCGAAAATTGTGCCACCAATCTAACAGGAAGCCAGCTGTTTTTCCAGTTTGAAACGTTCATGGTGTTTTGCTGGTTGGTAAAATCATTCACAAGTTAATATTGGTGTGCATGTGAGCCGGCCCCAAAAAATTAGGTTTTTGCCGGTTACAACCATGCTTGATTGGAACTTGTCAAACTAGTTTCATTATTTTAGTTTTCACATGGTTTAAGGAAATGAGAAATTGTCATACTGGAAATTTCTAGCATACTCCAATTTACAGATAAGCTACAGACAAACGGTACAGACACTGCACAATAACAAGGTGTTAGAGAGAGTTCAAATAAGTGTGTCTGCGTTGGTCCGTAAAGGATATGTCCTTAGAGGAGCCAACACTCCAGGATGGACAGGAAATGAGGATACAGTGGCCTGTCACGGTCACCTCACTTCCTGCTGGGGGGGGGGTGTAGCTATGGTCCAAATGAAATACAGACATGTTCAAGGAAAGTTATGTCCCAATAACCGATAAGATTACTGCTGGGTTCCTCTCTGAATAGGATGCTGTGAATCACTCGGGCACTCTGGTCAAGAAGAAAAGTATTATATCAAAATATTGTGGCCACTAGTTCCAGGCAGAAGTAGTCATAGCTCTAAGTGAACTACAGATGTTTAGGATTCTATTAAAGAGTGAAATGCTTTCTAATATGTCATTGCAGAGCAAGGTCCTCAAACCTAATTCCAGTCTTGCCATCTAGACCTCTGTTTGCTCAAATGTTGTTGTGTATGACTACACTCATCTACCATATTCCACGAGTGCGATCTCAAATCCTTCTGATAATATCTTACATTAAGTATTCTGTTCAGGCGTTATGGTAGACATAGGTTGAACACAATGCCAGCCAACACAATGGGTCAAACTGGGAGCCAATTCAGAGAATCCCTCCTAAGTCATCAACCATCAACCTTGCAGCCCCAGAAACCCTAGATAAGGGGGGGGGTCACAGTCTGTGATGGCCCCTTCCTGTCTCTCTAGGGGTCTGGGGAGGGTTTTGTGATAAGCTCAGGCCATCCCACTGGGAGTCACACCGAATCACACCTCGACTCCAGATCATATCATTCGCCCCGTGGATGTGCGTGGATGCGTAGACACACACGCCAAGGCACAAAAGAATGAACAACTGACAGAGGGCAAGACACAATACATATCATACCCTCTATATGTGATCCGCCTCTTGGAGTAAAGTGCAGGAAGGGGGCCTTTGTACAGATCAAGGCCAGACTGAGAGTGGTGTCAAATCCGTGGGGGAGATTCCAGTTGGAACGGAAGCCCTGTCTGGACCTCTTTTCACAGGTCTCACTGCACTATAATACCACCTATATATTCCATTTCACACGCACGAGTAGACCGACAAACACACAAATCACTAAATACATTTCAACCTTAACCTGTACTAAACAAATACAAACATTCACCAAACAAGTATGCACGTGCGCTCACACACAGACACACACACACAACCTCCGTCTCCCCACACTGCCCCCTGCCGCTCAGGTGCAGGCGTGGCCTCCCCTCTGTCCCCCTTGTTGCTAGGCAACGGGTTCTTTGCGCGGACACCCACCTGCCTTCAGGCTTCAGTGGGCTAAATTTGGTCTTAATTGCAAATTGAGTGGGAGAGCCACACAGACGCCCCCTGAATGAGAAACAGGGAGTCGGGCCAGGCTGCTGGATGTGACAGGGGCTCATTCAGATGCAATGACAGTGACAGGGAGAGGAGGAGGAGGAGGAGGAGGAGGAGGAGGAGGAGGAGGAGAGGAGGAGGAGGAGCGAGGAGGAGGAGAGGAGAGGAGAGTGAGGAATTGTGCCGAGACTAGTGGAGCAGAGTTCAAGTGACAACCATACACAACAAATACACCCAAGCCCTTACACTGCAAGCTTTGGTGTGTGTGTGTGTGTTTAGCCCATGCTTGATAAACACATTCAGAAAACATTCGATTGTACTGTCATAAATCAGAAGGTCTGTATCTCTGCATCAATTGTCCACATCATCTTAACGATGATCTTAAAACATGAATCTTCAGTAATAATCCTTCGTAGAAATTACATGTCACAAGGGTTTTCACATAACTGTACAAGTATATAGCGTAAATATTTTCCAAACAGTTCAAAAAGTTCAAGTGCTCCATCAACAAACTTACTGAAACTGCACTGGACACTATCTTCAGACTGTTGACCCTAATCCAGGTCAAATACAAGAACGTTTGATCAGATCTGCCGGAGAACCTTTTCTTACTCCAATAGAACCCTTGAAAAGGGGCGTATTGGTGAAGCCCTATTCGCTAAATTCAATTACCACAGTTCTATTGAGAATCCCACTGGAGACGAGACTGGACCGGATGCTCATTTCGACTCCTCTTTCCCCCCAAATCCCCATAGAAATCTCCTTCGCTTGGACAATGCACTTTTTCCCATTTGAAAAAAAAGAAAGGAAATCAATATCTGGTTTCAATACATGGGAAAGCCGATCAATACTCTTTCCTCTTTCCTCGCGCTCTCTCCATCTCTGGCAAACAGTAAACAGAAAACAATGGTGTATGGTTATTCGGAGGTTAGGGTCAGGGGAAGGGAGAGAATAGAGGTTTGATGAAGGGCTGCTCAGGTAGGATACGGCCCTGGGAGGAGGAGGTTTTGCCTTGTTCAGTGCTTTTTAACCCTTTCTGTTCAGGAGTGGAAAACTGGAGGCCATGATGCAAACAGTATGAGCACAGACACTCAAACAGAGATAAATACACAAGTACATGAATAGAGAAATATCAATATCTTTTTGTACATGTATGACATGAGAGGATGTGTAGGAGAAAGGAGGAAAAGGAGCAGGGGGAACGGGTTTGATCACCCAGACCACTCTCACATCCTTATAGGACAAAGATGACCCAGACCAGTCTCACATCCTTATAGGACAAAGATGACCCAGACCAGTCTCACACATCCTTATAGGACAAAGATGACCCAGACCAGTCTCACACATCCTTATAGGACAAAGATGACCCAGACCCGTCTCACACATCCTTATAGGACAAAGATGACCCAGACCCGTCTCACACATCCTTATAGGACAAAGATGACCCAGACCAGTCTCACACATCCTTATAGGACAAAGATGATACGTCAAACTGAGGAGTTCCTAACCTTCATCACAGTATTTCTATACACAACTGGGGTTACTACTTGATTCATCAAGCACTGATCTATTTAATTCATACGATAGAGACATCTGGCATGACAGTTTCTCCTTCAGGGCCTTCCGCTGTTTGTTTCTTAAGACATTTGGCACGGAACAGTTTGTTAGAATTTATATAATTAACAAAAGAATGATTGGACATATATTATACTTTATTTTACTTTCACCCACATTCTCGTCGATCCCGCCCCAATCTTAACTTGAACACTCCGGCACCACTACTCCTGGGTTAATGGAGGTGGGCATTATGGGGCCAACAGCACTCAACCTGGCCCCTCCTACCCAGAGCATTATGGGGCCAACAGCACTCAACCTGGCCCCTCCTACCCAGAGCATTATGGGGCCAACAGCACTCAACATGGCCCCTCCTACCCAGAGCATTATGGGGCCAACAGCACTCAACATGGCCCCTCCTACCCAGAGCATTATGGGGCCAACAGCACTCAACATGGCCCCTCCTACCCAGAGCATTATGGGGCCAACAGCACTCAACATGGCCCCTCCTACCCGGACAGGCTAGCGCATACACACACACAGTCAAACACACACAGTCAAACACACACAGACAAACACACACACAATGGGTACCAAGAAAGATCTATAGTACCCTACAGAGTCGTTGTCTCCCCGAAATAGAAAATTACAAACAAATTGCTGAGGGCCTGCACATAATTTAAAGACTTGTGGCAAGTTTATGACTTGCTAATGTTACTAATTACATGCCCGTAAAATACTTAATTAATTGGGGGGCCAATGAAAGAAGAAGTGGTAGGAGAGAGGGGGAAAAAAAGCAGTAAATAAATAAAAAAGTGGAAAAAAGATAAATAGATTGAGAGGGAAAAAAAAACAAGAGGGAGGAAAGAGAAGAGAGAAAAGCGGTTGTGCTTGTGTTTGTTATTATGGTTCCACTACATTGGGTTTTACAGCCTAAGGAGAATTTAGTGGCTCTTGCTATTTGCTGGAAAGAAAATGCGAGTCACTGGGAAAATGCAGCCATTACGATCAACCCCTTGCTGATACCTAATATGCCCCGCTTTCCCCCCACGACTTCGCCAAAGTGTCTGTAATCATATTATTGTAAATGTTGGTGGAGTTAATTGCATGGAGAGGAAAATAGGTTCCGCTCGACGGGTTATGGAGAATTTTTCGAAAGTTTGTTTGCCCTCTGGAGTATTGAGGCTCTAATAGTGGTTGAGAGGAGGAAGAGAGAAGGAGAAATAAAGACGGAGGAGGAGGAGTGGTGGTGGGAGGGTGGCACTTCAGTGGGAGGGCATGAACTTCTTCACCCCATGGCATGGACAATGGAGTAGGACGTCTTTCCCACCAAAAGAGAGAGAGAAAAAAAAAGTTAAGCTTTTCCCTTCGTGAAGTGACATGATAGATTTGACAAAAGTTTTCCTCCGCTGACTCTTGGAGTGTGAAATCAACTGTCTTGTGCATGTTTATCCTCAGGTTTCTCCCGGCGAATTACTGTCTCTTTTCCCGCAGAATATAGAGGAAAACATGCACGTGCAAATACAACAAGTATTTAATTAAATACATGATGCTAAAACGTACAGGGGCAAGAGGAGACACAAGATGGAAATTAAAAAGAGGCCAAACACTAAAAACACACACACAAATATTTAAGTATGGTTAGATGTAGAAGAAAGTCCAATTCTGAACTAGTTTTAGAAATGAACTATATAGTATAGATACAGCTTATAATTTCAGGGAGTATGCATATTTTCAGTACACTTGAGATAGGACTCTTCCACATATAGAAACAAACAAACAAAACATACCACCCCCCCCCGCCAGTCTCCAGCGATGTTAGAGAGCAGAGAGGAGAACGAGGCCCACCTGAGCTGCACAGGCCACTCTGGCCTCCCCGGGAACATTAGTCATTTTGCTGCTCATCGCTGAGGCTCATTTAGCAAGGCCTTTCCCCCCTAACCATCATCAATATTCCTCTCTAAAGAGGCTCCCATCGTGATCTGTTGGAGAGGGCTGCCCTGCCCCTGCACTGGGTGACACAGCTCAGCCTGCTTCAGCCGTCCTTGAAAAGACCCCCTGGTCATCACGTTTTAGGAACTCCATGGACCCAAGGTAATCAAGTATCGTCGGGTTTACATCTTTCAAATAATTAGATATTTGGCTATTTCGAGGTCTTATGTATCACATCTATGGGAAGGAGATGGTTGAGAATTGGATTGTGTGACAAAATGGAGGCTGGGGCAAGGGAATACTTCCTATCCTGTCCTGACTGGTAGCTCAGGGTGAGCAGAGGACACAACTGGATCATGACCAAGACCTGCTATAGCCACAATAACATCATATAGTTAAATGACCTGCTGTCAGTAAAAGTTGTTTGTCCTCCACCAAAAATAATTGACAGAGGTAAGTGAGGGATAAGTTAGGAGCACGATACATTTCTCTGTGTATGCACATGAGGAGAAAGTCGCAACTCTTTGTCATGCTTTGGGTTCCCAATCCTTTATCTTGTACAATTCAACACATGTTCCACACAATTTCCCTTAACTGTGAC
Organism: Mallotus villosus; assembly: GCA_903064625.1. Taxonomy (NCBI): domain Eukaryota; kingdom Metazoa; phylum Chordata; class Actinopteri; order Osmeriformes; family Salangidae; genus Mallotus; species Mallotus villosus. The sequence continues at coordinate 8,055 of CAEFZP010000653.1, forward strand.
AATCTTCGGCAGAGCAGCCGATGGCAGAGTCCATGTGGAGAGATTGATGCCCCGGTAATGCCGCCGCACGATTCATCGCTAATTCACTCTTATTTATGGCAGGTATTCAGAGGAGGAAGAGGGGGGGAAAAGTAAGAGAGAATGAAAGAAAATGAGGGGATGGATTACACTAAAGTGGAGAAAGGGGAAGGCCCTTCTTTTGGATAGAAGTTCTAAAAACCAAACCAAAAATGTACTTTTACAAAGATGCGTTTAAAAGGTTGTTTGTTTTTCAGATGCATGCTCGGAGGCGTTGAGCTTGTTTGTTTTCAAATACCCAATGGGGGGTGGAGGGGGGTGGGAGTACATTAGGTCACAGTGATGCTGACGGAAGGGGCAAACATAACTCCCCGCGCCCTCCCTACCCACCTCCAGGTAAAGAGCACAGCATAGCATGATCCCTGGATTCATGTTGGGGTCTGGCCCGGCAAAGCAGAAATGCTGACTGAAGGGCTGGATGATTGACAGAACCATGTGCTGACTGAAGGGCTGGATGATTGACAGCACCATGTCCTTAAAAAGATCTGCTTTCGTTCTGCCCTACCTCTGCCGCTCTAAAAAACAACAACAACAGTTTTCAACGTTTAGAGTGATATTTTTGGAAGCCAGAACATAATTGAAGCTCTGTGGTGACAGAGCCACCGCTGACAGCAGCATTCGGAGCGTTTGAGTTCGAACACAAACACAATGCGGACGACTCTTCTGAAGATAATTTGAAATTAGAATCAATATTGAAGACATGATTCTGCTCATGCACCACATTACTACCAAGGCACGAACACAAACGATGATGGAATTCAGAACATCTAAATCAACACCATTAGACTGAGCCTGTCTGATTGTAAAACAAATATTATATTTGTTTATATAAATATATAATAAATATCCGAGGACCACATTTGGATCATACCTTCCTGTTAATGAATGTGTTGTTGTGATGATATAGTATTACAACTACATTGCGTTTTTGGTTCAGATCACAGTTAAGTCAAAAACGATTACTGATCATTATTAATGGTATTTTACAACTTCCATGTTGTGTGCTGTACTCAGTGGAATGTAAGCAGACAGTTCACTTCTACAGTGTGTACAGCCATTATATACAGTACATTTGAATATACAATATACATGTATTAAATGTGTCCAGAGGTTCCTGCATGGCTACAGCTGACAAGGCTTGGAAATGAGGTGGCAAATGTATGTTATTAGGCACTGAATCCTCTTATCTTCAATGTGTGTGTGTTTGCACTAAACACACAAGTATATCTAGATTTCCACATAGGTGATTTGTTTTCATTAAATTTCCATTGGACCATATTTGCTTATGTGTTCACACATTTCACAGTATTTGCTTTGAATTTGCAGCAAATGATGCAACGTGCTTTAATAGATTCAATCTATAGAGATGTAAAACCACAAGTTCTTACTGCACAATAAGGAAGAACCATTATGGGCTAGATGTTCTTAGAAATTGCCCCAGTTTTTAGATTTACTGGTTTACCTGAATTATATAGTTCTAAGACTACTGTAATCTTGGAACAAAATAATTCGGCTTTCAAAGGGGTTTTCTAATTCGAAATTTGTACAAGATTTGAACCAATGTGGTCTTTGGATCTTAAGGATTGACGCTTTCAAATAGATTATACAGAATTAGCACCCATGTTAAATTTGGCCCTACCCTTCTCTTCCTCATAGTCTATCAGCAAACAGCTCTTTTCACCTCACATTTCATTTTACATTCAAAAATGCCACTCCACTTCCAAACATGATTAAACTCGATCGCAAAACGGGTAAACAAAAATCCTCGCTAAAAAGGCAATTTTGTACAGCTGCAATTTTCGGGTTCTTTTTTTTTCTCCCCCCAGTGAGTGCCCGTCCGTTCACTCAGTTATGGAAGAGAACAGCAGAACATGGGTTGTTTTTGCCGTGGTATTTAATATTTTTTTGGTACCAACAAGAATGTGGGGCACCTACTGAACTGGCCACCTTGACCTCCTAGAACAGGCTGAACAAATGACAGCAATTTTCAATTTTCATTTGTTGACCACTTGATCATGTGGCACCCTGGCCCAGTGGATGTTCTCTCGTTCATGGCCGACCACAAGCGCTGTAGACACCTGCAGGTCCCGCTATGATCAACTATCAAGCCGCAGACGCACGACTACTGCGCCAGAATACGCTCACGCACATTGAAGCGCCAAACACAAACACACAAGGCAAAATAAATAAACAGATCACAAGGCTACGTGCCTCACGCACACAAACATGCAAACACACAGAGAGGGAGGGAGCTCAGACACAGATGCATATTCACACTGTTCACCGCACACAGACGCAGAGAGCAAACACACACACAAAATACGGCCATGGATATGTTTTGCGATATTCACCATTATCTAGTAAATACTGTATTAATAATACTTAAACGTAACAGCAAAACTGACTTAACATACTGTTGTTAGGAGCAAGAAGCAGGAATACTCATTCAGGCCCATCGCCACATCACATCCTCCTCTGTCTACCCCTCTTCCATCCTCCTCTCCCCCCTACGCAACTTGGCTCGCTCATCTCCCTCTTTCCCTCCTCCGCGCCTCCTCTCCTCCACTCCCTCTGTCTTCCTTGTCTTCTCCATTCATCCAGCATGTCCCCCTCTCCACAGCGGAGGACAATGGGGCCCAAGCTGCGGACAGCCACGGGGCCACTCCAGTCGATAGAGTCTTTTCACTGCTAGGGCCCGGAGGGGCTCTGAGGTAAAATCCTACAACTTGGCATGCCCGCTTGCCAGCCCAGGATGCCGCTGTCTGCCAGCGTGGCTCAACGTTTTTCCGCTGCTTTTCTCTGTCGTTCAGGCTTCAGTCTTTACAACTGTTTCTTTCAGCGGTCTAGAGTCCCCCTTTCAATAGAATTCCCATGATGCAAAACATGTCAGAGATGGGTTGAGGAAGCAGGAAAACACGATAATAGGAAGTCTTTGAATGGTTTTTAGTTTTACAGGAATTATCTGCACCTGGAAACTCATTTAGATGAGTTTCAGAGCAAGTTATTGTACAGGTTTAAATAGCAGCTCTATTTAGGATGACACATGAAGGCAGGTTTATCCTCCAATTTCATACCAAGTTTAAGAGTGTAGTGAATGCCATGTTAAAACACCAGAGTACATTAAAATACAAGGTGCAGTAGGAACAGTAGGTTGTAGGCATTACAAGGTAGCATGCCCCACCCCCCCAACCCACACAATTTTCCAAGAGCCATGAAGGTTGTTAAGGTGGTGGGGGTGGGGCAGCTATCTGCCCTCATTTTCCAACAGGGTGACCCTCAGGCATGTCACCCCTCCCACTCCCATCCACCATCACACACACACAGGTAGCACTGCCCTTCCTCTAATCAGGATGGCAGAGAGGGCATCAAAGACAGGCCAGGGCATGGGAGGGGTGGCGGGCAGGTACATAAAAGAGCGCTGGCATGAAGAGTGATGGTCTTGGGGGGTGTGCTGCGTTTCGCCCTGCCTATTTCCCCCCCCCCACCATCCCCCCCACCCCCCCTCCAGCCCCCAGCTACTCACCCTCTCCCCCTCCACCCACCCACCCACCCCCCATCCATCCATCCTTTATGGAATCATTTGCATATTGCATAGCCAGTGCTGTTTTATGGAGGTCGTTTTTATCTGTGCTCCGTGGCCGCCTGGGCGACCATAAATTCCGCTTACTCCGGGACAAGGATGACCTTTTATTCTCTAATCAAGCTGTTCCACGTTGTATCCACTCCAGCCCTCTTCTCCGCCTCGGATGTTTTGCTTCCATTCCTCCACTGTTGTCAAAGTGAAAGTAAATACAGGGTAGGGTTTCTGTCCAGGGAAACATGCTCACCGTCAGACACAAGCACCACCATCTTACTTCACTTTGCTTATAGGTTTTATAAATACAAAAAAAATCTATGATTACACCACTTAAAAAGCACTCGCTATGAGGAGAGCTAACACCCTATCCCCGCCACACACGATTACACACTCACAAATGGACTCTCCCAAATAAAACGTGTACGTGTGTGGGTGTGTATGGACTCCAACCTCAACAAACTGCTCCCAGGATACCTGACATTGATTGTTAGACCTTCCGAATGTAGACTTGGCCCTGCTGCTTATGCGAAAGAGACACCTCCCCATCTGCACTAGAGTCTGCACCTGCACCCCCTACCCCTCCCTCCCTCTCCCTCCTCCAACCCCCTTGGTCCCCACCCACCCCCGCCCCAGCTCCCTCAGCGCTGATCTGAGAGCTGATATCACACAGCTGTTCTGGGGGGGATTACGCCTGATAAAACAAACTCAGTCCCCGGCCCCCCACCCCCAGAGCCCCATAGAGCTCCTCACAACCCAGGGCCCCCAGAGGCTCAAGGAAGGGACCCAGGGGGGAAGGGGAGGAATAGAGGTTTTGGTGATTCATAGTTTGTTTAATTTTATTTAACTAAATATATTTGCAAGATGTTTAAATCATCTGTATACTGCACTGTGATCAGTGCCGCTTAAAGGATTCTGGACTTCTTGGCTAAGGTAAGAAAAAATTACCAAAGCAGGAACATTTCAAATTACCTTCATTTCACTTGTTAGATGATATACTGCTTGGCACTTTAGTTCGGAAAAGCATAGGCTACTGGCTGAGATAAAGTGCTGTGTTCTTAACCTTGAACTCTATCTGACCCAGACTCCAAGAGAAATAAACTAATTTAACTTAAAAACAGAAGGCAGAAGAACAGACTACATCACTGATGAGAAAAGGTGAAGGAATCCCTGCATTTCTTAATCCTAACCCTTCTTCCTTCCTCCCTCCGTCCGTCAGTCCGTCTCCATCACTCTGGACGGGGGTCATCTCTACAGATTAACTCAGCGAACAAGATCCAAACCAATGTGCCACTGGGAGCATCTATCACTCGCAGACACAATCACGCTAAATGGGTCTATTTGCATCCCCCCCACCTTTTAAAGAGGGAGAGTGAAAAAAACAGAGAATCCATCTCTCTCGTGTTTGACAGTCCACATTAAAACGCCAAGCGTGGAGAGAGAAAGAGAGAGCGAGCGAGAGAGAGAGTGAGAGAGCGAGCGAGAGAGATAGGGGGGAGACAGAGAGAACGTGCAAGGGGATCCAGGACAGGCGCAACGTGTTTCCAACATTGTTGTGACAGCAAATGCAAATAGCCTGACTTTCCCCTCGAGAGGGGGAGCGAGTAAAGGAGAGAGACAGAGAAGATGCACACAAAAAAAAGAACACTCAGGAAGAGAGTCTCAGCTAGGCTAAAGGAAAAGGCAACGGAAGAAGACAAAATGATCCGCCTTTACTTCCCCGTTCCGCTAACGCCGGCACAATATTATATCAATAATTGCTGGACAAATTAAACAAGTAAAACAATGAGTTTGCCGGGGGCAGTCTTACTCCAAGCCCCTATCCCACCACCAACCAAAATCACTCTGTGCATTTTAAAAGAAGGTCATACTCCTTTTTTTTCTTTCTCTTCTTCTTCCCCTGGTTGGATGGGTGACACGTACGCTCTGTGCGAGGCAGCTGACCTGAGTTTGAATTTAGAGTGTTCATTAATAGGATATTATGCCATATGCTCACTGCCTCACTGTCTTATTCTAATGCCTGGCACTGACTTGAGAATTTGTAATTAGCGCTGGTATAATGAGGGTATCGGAGGGGCTAATACGGACTGTGGTGGAGGAATAGATTTGCTCATTGTACTGTAAAACGGCAGGGACCGGTCAGCAAGCCGGCGGGAAAAGACGTCGACCCGCCATCGGAAAACACCGGATATTACCGGTAACGCTGCAAGTGCATGGAGCCTACAACTCACACGTCCCGGTTAAAACATTGAAAACTTCGACCTTTCCTCTGGCCCCGACAACACGCTACACACAGGAGTTGTTAGACAAATGGTCTCTTGTGCGCGTCTCACCCATTCTCATTCATTACAATCTTCATGGGCTGCATTAAAAGGACGGGCGTTTGAGGTCTTGTTGCTTCCGTGCTGTTCTTGCACTTTCCCCCCGGCTAGGCTGTCATAATTATGCTGTCCAGGCTAGATGCCCATTGTGTGAATGTGGCTGCTGCTTACAAAAGCCGCAAAACGGACACATTTTCCACGACGCTGCAGTAAATAATTACACAGATCTGAGGTTGCACACACGTCAAATCGCAGAACAGGCGCACATAGAAAGCAGAGAACTCTGGAACTATGAGAAACAGGGTGCACACATTGTGGCCTAGTGAATCACTGAAAGTCAATTGCAGTAGGCCCGATCACCTTTACACACAAGCTATAGTGATGATGCTGACACCGTGACATGTGTGGAAATCTGCAAAGCTGTTGACAAGCACTATTGTTAACATCTAATGGTGTGTGTATTGTACGTGTGCCTATGCCTGCACATTTCTGTACATTTAGACAACATGTAAGTGCATTGATATGCATAATGATTACAAACAGGTGTTTAAGAGTCTACAGTGTGTGTGTGTGTGTGGTGTGTGTAAAACAGCACCATTACTAACATATCACATTTCCCCTCTGAAAAGCGAAAAAAGATTATCCAGGAAAGTTCTCCACCCAGAGAGCTGAGCGGGGCCCACCGAAATAAATTTTCGCCTGCACTCCGCACATGACATTGCACATAAATATTCAATAAATTAGCCCCGGCCGCTTTATAGATTGATCAGTCATCTCTGGCACACTGTGACAGGCAATGCTCGGGTTGAAATATTAATGCTGACAAATTAGGGATTTCTGAGTAAATGATGTCACATCGCACGGCTTCACTCAAATTTACTCCCTGGCACGAGGGCACATTTTCCCCCCGTCGGCACGGTAATGCACTCGCTACCCCTGACCCCCCCCCAACCACTCTTCATCTTTCCCCTCCCCCCACACACCCCACTACCCCCTCACTCCCGCTTCAAAAAATGACATTCATTATTTTATCGTTAAGCAGGAGTCATTCTTTCTTACCCAGGCAGCTATGGAAGAGAGAGAGAGAGAGAGAGAGAGAGAGAGAGAGAGAGAGAGACAGAAAGAAAGAAAGAAAGAAAGAAGGAAGGAAGAAGGAAATGAACCTCTGAAGAGCCAGATTGGTTTATGGTGTTGGTGGTGGCAGTAGAAGCTCTGGAGCTTTTGACCAGGTGGTAAGCACCCACTTGTGTGTGTTCGGGTGCAGATATGATTATGTTGTGCCTGTGTGTGCGTGTGCGTGTGTGAGCTTGTGTGTGTGATGAGTTGGGTTGTTACAGGGCCAACAGAGGGGTGGGAGGTACTCTAGGGACCCCTTCAGAAATGGCGGAGTGTGCACTGTGCTGGGTGGAATGTGACAGAGTCTCCGGGGAAATACACCTGAGTGTGTAGGCGGGGGGGAGGGGTCCCTACAGGGGTCAGACTGGAAGGGAGGGGGGGGTTGGGGGCTTGGGAAGGGGGGTTGGGGTCCATGGACAAGCATCAAGGAGAAGATTTGTACACCCTGCAATCACGAGGAATGTATTATGTACAGTATAGACGACTTGAGGCCACACACATCCCTGAACACATGCACCTACATGTACATTTATCAGCATTCAGATTTAAGTGCACCACTGGGAAAATATTCTAAGTATCTAAATGTGGGCAGGCTGGAGAAATACACAATACACAACAGGATCTCCTACACTGGAGCACTGAAACATATCAAAACATATTCATATAAAGAATAAGGAAGTAATGTGTACTAGCTGAGACACCTGGTCCATTATGGATGAAGAGAAAGCATCATGTTATCATCATGACATTCCAATGATATATCTGTGGTTTATTTGGAAAAATAAGTAAGGAAATAATAAGTATGTTAAACAACATGCATTGTGGGCAATTTTCTAATAGCTAATCCCATGAATCTTTTCCACATTTCACTTAACAGCACATTTTCCATTTTTGAAGCCATGACTAACAGCACCAACCTGCATTCATTCTACCAAGTTGTCATTACGTAAGAACGCTGAGTAAGCTGTACTTCCTGGAGTTTACGTATGCAAAGGTACCAGGATTGACCCATGTGGTATTACGGGGGGGTGTGAGGGCTGGTGGGTGGGGGGGGGATGTCACTGCTCAGCAATAATGGTACAGCTCATCTGCTGCTGGTCAGCCTGTAATGAATGAGATACGTGCAGGAGATCAATAATATCGGTGAGGAATCGCCAAACGGCAGACAGCGAAAGATGAGCGGGGAGCTTCTCCATCGATACAGATCCACTATGGATCCATCCCCCCTCTGCCCCAACCCCCCCGATGCCCCTGCTCTGCTGGGTGTTTCATTGTTGGGTCAGCACTTGTGGGTTGCTGTCCCCAAAGCCTTTTGGTGGTCTAGAATCTGGATGGTAAACATGTGTGAGCACCACACACACACACACACACACACACACACACACACACACACAAGCAGTGACATACCCTGCCCTTGAATAAGAAAACTGAAGCACCTGTTTCTAACATGAAACTGACCTTCTGCATGGAATTTAAAAGGTGTTTTGGGATTCTGGCAAGGAGGCATTTCAGTTGTGTGCGTGTGTGTGTGTAGGGAGGTACAGGGTACAGGTTCTATATCATCCTTTTGCACAGAGACCTCCTCTTACTTGAGACGAAGCAGAGAGCACACAGAAGAGCTAACCTCACAGTAAACCTTGAAGTGTTTTTATTATGTTTGTGTGTGTGTGTATGTGAATGTGTGTGTATGTGTGTGTGTGTGTGTGTGTGGTGGGGGGGGACGGGGGGGACGGGACCTGTAGGTATATCGTATGTGCATCCTCTGGCCTGGGCTCCACAGATGACTCTCCTCATGTAAAAAAAAGACACTTCACCAAAAAGTTAGAAAAAATTACAGGGGGGAGGGGCTGATATCTTGTGGACCGTCTGTCAGCCCACAGTGATGAATGGAAATGGACCAGCTCTCCTCTCCTCTCTTAATGCAATCACTTGGCCACGGCAGCGGCTGCCATCTTTGATGCTGGCTCGGTTTTTGTAAATTCGGAGCAAATTACTCCGTCAGAACCCGGCGGCGCCTGTCCATCAAGCTGAAGGGGAGGAGGATGTCGCAGAGACAGGTGAATGACAAGGAGGCACACTAGGGGGAAAACAAGATGAGGAGGAGAGAGGAGGGGGTTGAGGGAAAAAAAGAGAAAGAGAAAGGGAGAGGATGATGCAAAAGGTGGGGGAGATGGAGAGAGTAAAAAGTTAGAGGGAAAAGAAGGTGGAAACGCCGAAAGGACAGGAGAAAGGCAAAATAAAAAAAACTTTGGGGAAACACAGACTCCCTTGGGCGCAGCAGTATCAAGTCAATCTGGGGGCTAATTCGTGTCAAGGCTTGAATCCTATCTCCTTGAGAGCCGAGCAGAAGGTTGACAAAAATTGAAGTGGAAATGCAGGATGCACGAGAGGATAGGGCCACAACAATGGGCATGGGGGAATAAAAGGGCTGTACCCCGGTGCTCTCTGCCTCCTGTGAGCGCAGGACTAACCTTGGGCCGTCTGATGAAAGGGCTGTACCCTGGTGCTCTCTGCCTGAGCGCAGGACTAACCTTGGGTCGTCTGATAAAGGGCTGTACCCCAGTGCTCTCTGCCTCCTGTGAGCGCAGGACTAACCTTGGGCCGTCTGATGAAAGGGCTGTACCCCGGTGCTCTCTGCCTGCTCTGTGAGGACAGGACTAACCTTGGACCGTCTGTCCCCCCCCCCGACATCCCCCCTCTCCTCCGCATCTCAACAATGCAAACTAAGTTTGTTGGTTGAAAGTTTCAGGAGCTTCCTGTCATCAAACCCACCACTTGAGAACTATGACATCATCTAAAACACAGTTATGGAGGAGGAATAAACATCGTGTGCCACACAGACTCGACAGTTTGGACCCAGTAAGCGACTGTTGGACATCATTTTGATAGAAAAATACAACATACAAATGGGCCTTAAAGCAGATATCTCGTCTCTCTGTTCGCCAGAATCCTAATCTTGTTATGACTACTGAGTTTGGTAAGATGGGAACTGAGGCACGGGTCAATATGAATAATGTACTGGCAGTGTGTAAAACATAGTAGTTGGTGTGAATTACACTGTAGAGGAAACAAAGAGATATCCCATCCACAGCCGAGGTGCAGACAGCTCCCATTGTTAATCACATCTAATTAGGGACAGGATCTGGCTCTGTTCTCTGACAGCCATGTTGACAGATCTTCTCCCCCCCCACCCCCCCCCGACTCGGCCCGGCTCCGCCCGGAGCGCTTTAGCGTGCTAGCTCGGAGCGAGCGAGAGGGCTCTGTGTACGTGTAATCAAGGAGGTGGCGCCGGTGGCGGCAGCAGCTGTTGACAGGTACGCCTGTGCAGTGGGCTTAGAGACCGGAAACGGGCAGGTGGGGGCTCGAGGCGGGCTTGAACAGATCTGTGTGTCCCACCTCCCCTCCCGAAATCATTTTCACTTTTTAAAAGCTTCCTCGCTAAGGATAAAGAGTGGAAAATTAAGAACATGAAGGCAAACAAAAAAATCTGTGATGTAGAAAAGATGGTGTTTTTGTCTTTTGGGGTGTTTATTTGTAGGATTTGAGCAGAGATATCCAATGACTTACATGTCAGTAGTACTAAGGCTTAGGGAAGTAGGGCTATTGAGAAATGACGTAGAACCGTGCAGCCACACAGATGACCATTCCCAGAGTGTGTGACAATAACACAAAGTTGCTCAAGTAAGAAAAGATTCCAAATAGAGGCAGATCAAAAAGATACAGAGAAGAGGTGTGTGGCAATGTTCCAAAACGAGTGAGAGATGGACAGAGGTCAGGAGACATCACCCCAGACACCCAACAACTTTTGACCTTTTGAGACAGTTTCACAGCGGATCAAAATAATTAGTACAGTCTGGCTATCACCCGTCTAACACCCAACAGAGCTCCGGGACTTTAAAAATAACTCCCTGTCCGTCCACAGACAGACACACGTGCGATTAACACTGTCTCATCCACCCTCCCAATACAGAAATACACTTAGGCCCTGCACCAACAAAAACACCAGGCTTTGGCGGCATGGCTGGACGGGAACGGCATCTGCCTGTCAAGTATCTATCACCCTCTGACTTTGTGTTAGTGTCTCTCTCTCTCTCTCTCTCTCTCTCTCTCTCGCTCTCTCTCTCTCTCTCTCTCTCTCTCTCTCTCTGTCTGCGTATGTTCTCCTTTGCTCCAGTTCAGATGCACGACAGAGGTGGACGACCGAGGAAGTTTGTGTGAAAGAAACAGAAGATCCTGTGTTTTTCTTCTTAATAGGGGCAGATTAAGAGATTTGGCGTCCCCCCTCTCAGACCCCAGACCCACAACTGTCATAACAGCGGTCAGGAAAAGCCTAGCTTTTTTTTCATATCTCATTCTCTTTCCCCTTCCTCCACCTTTTTCCTGCTCCTCAGACTGACTTGGCTGCAGGTTAGAACACCCCTCCTATTTGATGAGAACTTAGTAGTGTTCACAGGCATATTGCAGAGGTCAATTTGTGGTTATTTCTGCTTGCATATTTTGTTTCTGCATGTGATTATATGACAACATGACTCCCATATGATATCACATAATCCTTCAATTTGTACATTCCATGAAGGTAGTTTTGAACCAGGAAACGATTCTTCAAATCTGCTGGATAAAACTGTCTTGGGGCTGTGGTGTCTAAACCCGGCTTTAGACAACTTGGGCACCTGATCCTAGCCGTCAGCCGGTTCAATGTCCAGCCTGAAGGAACAACAGCTGTCTGGCCTCTGTCTAGTGTGAGAGTCCCCGTCCCCCCCCTCCGACCCCTAACCTCAACCGCTGTACTAATATCTTCAGCTGCCAATGTCATGGCCCGGTCGGCAGTGGGATCTTTGTCTTCGAACCTCTCCCCCATTTTTGCTTGCTATGTGTGCCCATCCTGCAACCCCCCCGCCCCCACCCCCCCCCCTTACATCCCCCGCACAGACAGATAAATTATTTCTATTTGTCCTCTTTGGGCCGGTGGAAGAAGTTATCGATACAATCCGCCAAATGATGTCAAGGATTTGTCAGTGAAGCTTATGAAAAACACCCCCACCCTCCTCCTACCTACCGTCCCAAAATCCCCCCCCCCAAAAAAAGACTTGCACCTTCAGAGCAGGCCAGGAAGATTGAGAGCCAGGACACTATATTGATTTCCCCCCATCCTCTTTCTTAAATAGAAGCTGATGGGTACAAAGGCAGGAGCCATAGCTTTTGTGTGCTAAAATGTGGCTAAAAGCTTTCCGGAAGGTTGAGGAAGGGATTGAATTAGATATTACATCTAATGCTGCTTAGCAGCAGATGGACGAGAAGGAGAAGAAAAAAAAATGCTGTCTGGCTGCTTGGCTGGGATCACATCTTCAGCTTTTCCCCTTTCGTCTTGTTGTTTGTGAAAAAGATCAGGCGGGTGGCGGGTAAATAGATAAACTTTGTGGAGTTGACAAAGGAGGGGCGTGAGATGGGCGCAGGGGTTGAGCCGACACCATTCACAAGCGCCCTGACGGAGGGGACAAAGCCGTCCGTTTGGACGTGTCTCTGCCAGAGGACAAGGGGAAGAAGGGATGGTGATAATCTGACTGGCAGACGGGGGGAAAAATGGAGAGCAAACAAAGCGAGCGAGATGGAGGGAGGGAGGGGAGGAAGGGTGGATGTGAATGTCAGAGAACGGGAGAAGGTGTGCACCGTGTAAAGGCAAGGTGGCATTCTACAAAAGAGCAACGCAACTTCAAATGGAAATGTGTGCTGAGATACATCATAGTACTTGGGGACCACTGCATGCAATGACACACAAATAAGAACAGATTGGAACTTTACCCACCAGCTTGCCACCATTTTGTTTTAGTTCACAGCAAGGTAAAACACGAAGCTCAGATTCTGAGGGAGTCTCGGTTCAACACCCACACCCTTTCGCCATGCCCTCTCTTTTTCTCTCGGCGTCCCATTAGAACACACAAGGACTCCCATCTCCTGAGGTAAGCTCTTTGGCAAACAGCTCGCTGATTAAAACAAACAGGCGAGTGAGCCCCGCTGTCGGGGAGGATAGGGCAAACAGGCCAGACGCAGTGGGAGGCCTGGAGACAGCCGCCGCACCAGACTGTACTCTGCACAGCACGGCAGCAACGAGTCACGACCGAGAGCCCAGCGAAGGCACTAAGTCACACAGAGGGTCAGGGAGAGAGAAAGCGCCGGAACGCTTTGCTGAGTGGGCCGAGTCATGAACAGAGAGGTGAGTCAGACGATGAGGTCTGTGCTAGAGAGTGTGAAAGGATATCAGCAGTTACTCAGGGTCAAAGTCAGCGGAGTTTCAGACGCAACTAACGCCGGAAGACTGAGTGTCTGCTGTGGGTGGCATGGTGCAAGAAACGTACTTGCTGACAATAACAGCAACGTTCTACAAGAACAACACAAACAGACCAAAAAAAAGAGGGTCAAAGTTGGAAATTCACAGACAAAACAAGCAGTTTACACAAAATAGCGCGTCCTTCTACAGCAAATAAATCCCAGAGTTTTGAACACAAAAGGGACCATGGCTGCCCAGCCGAAAAAGGAGGGAGACAAGGGCACTCCCACGTCCGAGAGCTGTCAATTCTCAGTGCACTCAATGGTTTTAATGTCTTGGCTTAAAACAGCACGGTATCCTGCCAAGATTAAGTATGGGATCTCAAGGCATTTGCCGAGCATGTGAAATCACTCTCGATGGTCTCATTCCCCTCTAATTCAATTAGGCTTTTTCCCAGAGCACCCTGGGACCAGGACATTTTTTTGTGCTTCTTCTTTTACATCCATGAAGAGGGGGACGAGTATGGGGCGCTGTACCCGAGGTGTGGAAAGTTGAAACCCCTTCTCTCTGTCCCATACACACACCCGCCCCAACACCACTCTGCACGCTAAGACACGGATAAGCATCAGGACTGAATGACTTCATAGGGATCGACAAAGAACAAGGGGAATTCTTGGCCAATCAGAGGCAGCTGTCCCCAGGTCTGTTATAGTGATGGGGATGATGTCATGTCTGAGGCTTGTGGGATGGTCTGTCAGGGGAGGGGGGACATGAAAGGGAATGCAACAATTCTGAGGTGGTTATTACAGTTTAATCTAGTTTCTGGCAGCTATAAGAAAGAGTCAGGGCATTTAGAACAATACTGTGCACACGACTGACTCACTGTATATCAATGTGTATGTTTTTAGTTTAATACCAATTGCAATATTTGTTGAATGAAGAGAACATAAAACATTGAAGCACCACCCGTGTTAAATGACCGGACATTGTTCAAATAAAATGGATTTGTCTTGGTTTTGGCTAGAGATGTAGTCAGTGTGGTCATGAGTTTCACAGTTCAACCCCCGGGGAGAAAAGCTCACAGTCAAGGACTGACCTCAAACACCCAGGCTGATACCTAGCCTGACCTGCTCCTGACCTCACTTTGACCTCTGGTCTGGAGGTGTGCCACACAAACTCCCACATTCTGACACAGGCTCATCCAATTACACAAACACACACACACACACAGCCCCGTCTCTTCCTTCCGTCCTTCGGCTCCCTCCCCCTCTATTTCATTCCCTGTCTGCTTTGCCTATTAAATACCACTCCCCCACCTCCCTTCATATTTACAAAGGCTTACAAACAAGGCCGAGGCGTTTGGCTGCAGCTCCGCGGATCCCAAATCCGTCTGCCACTTATCTGAGGGATTACTGCGGTGGGGCCAGGCTACTGCAGATTAGAAACAAAGGCCAAATTAAAACAGGGGCTATCAACAAACACAGGGACAAGACGACAGAGAGGTGATCCAATTACACTGATAACCCACCAGACCCCCGTGTGCAGGAGGAGACACTCTGAGCCGGGACCAGTTGAGGTAAACATGTACACACGCAGAGCAAGCGGAGACACGGGCGCAAACACATGCCCATTCACCACGTACCCTGCCGAGCGCAGGTCACGCACATGCCACGCACATGCCCACGCACATGCCCACGCACATGCCCACGCACATGCCACGCACATGCCCACGCACATGCCCACGCACATGCCCACGGACTCATGCATGCACACAGACGGCACATGCACGCTGACAAAAGGTTAGAAGGCACGCGGTTAGAAAAAGATGCACGTTTTGTCCCACGTTGTAATGATTTTCTATTCTATATTTCTGTATTGACAAACTATATCCAAACACATTCAGAAAGAGCACACGTTCCTCCCAGATCTACGCACTGTAGCTGACATTTACAAAGCGACGGTCCTCTGCTCTGAATTCAGCGTCATGTGACCTCAGTGCCGACAGCGGGTTGCAGCCAACCCTCTTTTGCCAGTTCCTGACGAGCTCATTACCGGCCAAGCCCCATTGTGTTAATTGAAGCCACACTAACGATCCCCCCCCCCATCCCTCCAACTCTTTAAAAGCAGAAAGACTTGTCGCTCTCTTTAGCCCGGTTCCCCCCTCCAGCTACACAGGTAATTGAATTGTGCCAGGGCCCTCAGTAAGCTGGCTTGTTTTAATAACTTCACTAGATTATGTTTAATAAGTGAGCCTTAAATGCTCTTTTCGTCGGGCCAGGGAGGATGAGGAAGGGCAAATGTGGAAATAGAAATGAATGAAATTGACTTGACTTTCTTTCCGTGGCCTGCTTGGGGGACAGATGTAATCGTGGCAGCGTACTTGGCTTGTCTGTCTGTGAGCACGGTTCAGCAGTGGGACATTTGGGACATGGAGTTCTGCAGCACTGAGGTTGGTGAGCCTTCGTGGAGCAGACCGCATTGCAGCGAACACACACACACACACAACCTTAAACTGTAATCTTAACACACTGTCCGACTCCCATTCCTGCACCCACTTGCTCGATCCAATCTCATTCTACGATGTTATCAAAATTAGACATTTTGTGGGCCATGGAAGGGCTAATTGATGTGATTGTTTTGACTGGCTGCTGATGTGTGGAGGTCATCCGAGAGTCCAAAAGGTCAAAGGTGAGAACGGGGGTATTCTTATCAGTCTGGTGCACAGGCAGGGCCAGGTGTCGGGTTGGGCCGACTGGCCGACAGCTTAGCCAGGCTGGAGCTTCGGGCACGGTTAGAAGAGAGGGTCAAAGAGTCGCCAGTGAACAAACAGGAGAAGCTGAGATAAGCTTTGTGTCTGCACGGAGAAACCAGCGTGTGGTTTAGTTATTAACATTCATACCGCAAATTCATTACTGTGCAGCAAATATACAAGGATGAATGGGTTATATGTATGTATACACATAAATAAGTGGATTACATATACGTATAGACAAAAGGGATTTCTTTTGGAGAATATTGGGCGCGACAAAAAAACAAGACAGAAGGAGAAAAGAGAGTGATGGAGACAGACGGCTAGAGAGCAGGACAGCCAGTGAAAGAGCGACTGATGGAGGGAGAGATGTGTGGGGAATGTTTGCGTGCTGATCGGCAGTCAGTTAGCCTGTGTGTTTGTGACGCCAAGAGCAGCGCGGCCGTCACACAGACTGCGATTAACATAATATTGTGTGTTGTCAGTTGTGTGACGGCTGGCGCAGGTAGTTATCTGAGGGACACACACCTTGTGTGTGTGTGTGTGTGTGTGTCTCCCGTGTCCAGGCTTGCCTCTTTCTGTCACCTCCCGTGTCCAGGCTTGCCTCTTTCTGTCACCTCCCTGGACAGGTGGCATCCCTCTAGCCCTGTGATTAGCGCGTCAACGTCTTTACATGTCGCCGGCGAGCGCGCAGCGTGCATCTACATACACATATAAATGTAAATGTGGCCCCTCCTCTCCCCCACGCCTCCCTCGCACCTGCCTTGTCAAGGGCGATGACAGCTCGGGATTGATTTGACCGCGCGCCGTCCTCGGAGACGCACGCCAAATAAGCGTCTGGACCACCTCTGACATCGAGGACCCATCAGAGGATGTCGGCTTCGCCACGGCGTCAGCAGGGACGCAATCTGCACATTTGACAGACGTACACGCAGAAACAGACCGTCAGGAAACTTGCAGAGAGCTCCCTCTGAAAAACTTTGGCCATCCTATGTTTTTCCTTCATTTATATTCCAGTGCCTGTTTTCAGTCGGAAAGGTTCCCATCAGAGCTGCGAGTCAAATGATGGTCCTCAGCTGATTCAAGAAGTGATCCCCCTGTCGATCTGGAGTCTCTGAGGGCTGATTGATTTGGAATTGAGCAGTGAGTCATTGTTGTAACACGCTCCTGTATCGACTCAACAGAAATGGATGTTTTGTCCGCGGCAGGCGTGCAAGGGAGGATTTCTCTAAATGTAGACTTGACTCACAATTTGACATTTCCAGTCAATGTAATTAAGAAATGTATCTTTAAAAAACATGATACAGGAAGGCAGTTGTTGTATGTGTTGTGTGTGTTTCTCATTACATTTCTGTCCCAACTGCATACAGTATAATCAAACTGATTGATGCCACTCTTGCCCGGGTGAAAAAATAAATCAGTGAATCAGAAGCCTCAATGATGGCCTAAACATTTCCCCAAAATACATTTGTGCCACTCCTTCTGTGTACTCTATGTTCAGACTGGGTACATTTAAGAAATCAACTGTGATAACTACAACATCTGTAGTTCCAAAAACTGGACACTTTCTGAGGAGAGGAAGCAATGAGCAATCCAAAGGCATTGCCTCTTCCATAGAGTGGGTGTGTGTGTGTGTTGCTCCAGTAGATGTTTGTGTGTGCGTGCCTGTGTGAGGGCTGTGTGTATGTGTATGTGTGTGTCAGTACACACTCTGCAGCAGTAGATTCCATGGAGGTGAGGGCTGTCAGAGTCAGGTCTGGTCAGCACGCAGAGTGATTATGGCTGACCCTGCAGCGAGGGGTCTGGGTGGGGGGGGTCACTCTGGATGTCAGAGGAGGTGAGAGACAGGGGCTGAACCCAGCGTGGCCCTGCCTGCCCGCTTCCCCAGACACACGTGTTAGTTTAGACACGATTGCTTCTGGAATTGCCGACACTTACGAGGCTAACCCCTGCTAAGAGTGGAGAGCCTGGGAAGGTGTGCTCTGGTCTGACTGACTGCAACCTGACAGACATCTGAAATCGCTGGCAGAACTAGGCTCGCTAGTGAGTGCGCGCTCATACCGTCCTCTAGGCTCGCTAGTGTGTGTGTGCGCTCATACCGTCCTCACCAGGTCAACATCCAATCTGCCAATGACAAGTCTCCACACTGAGCGGGCTGCAAGCTCTCATCAAATCACGTCTGTCCAGTGCTTTCCAACCTAGCCCTCCTCATTTCTGCACAGTTAACATGAAGCCTATACGCATGCTCAAGTTGTTCTATACACTGTCATCCTGCTCCTCATCCTCATGCTTTCCCTCTAATGACCAATCTCTGGCCCGACACAAAGGACAGTACAGAGAGGGGAAGAGACGGGAGCGGCAGCTGTTCGAGTGTTTCTACGGCCACAGAAAACAGAATCATGCCTTAGCTTACGAGTGAGGTAAATCTGCTACATGGACGTACTGAATGTTCTGGTTCCAACATGTGCAGTGACTTGTTACTGGCCAGCTCTCAGGGTCATCCTTGTTCTCATCCCTGTTTCTTCTCATCCTCTCTTTCCGTTTCCTCTCTCTCCGTGTGTGTGTGCTTCTCTAAGCAGTGCGTCTCGCCCGTGCCTCTCCAATTAAAAAAACATGGGCAGGGAAGAGGGAAGTGCAGATATTCCTCGGAGAGACTCAAGTCAATACAAACAATTGATGACAATACACACCAGCAGAAAAGCGCACAAACACACACACCATTTTGGACGACCAGAAAAATTACAACTAAAACAAACAAAAAAATAATACTACAAGTAAATTGAGAGTTGAACTGCTGACAGTAATTACTAAGAAAATGAAACATGTATATCTTTGAAATGCACTGTTGAGAAATGAAATGAACAACAAACATATTACATTTCAGCCTGAAGGCTAAAGTGCTTAATGTAAACTGTATTCTTTCATATTAAATTTAATTCAAAATGTGGTACTTTAAGAGCGTCTCTGAACGCAGTGCGCTGAAATGGCGTAATTAGCACAGGGAGGAAAATAGGTGAAATAAATGAGATATAATTGTTGCACGTCGGTCTTTCACACCTTGAAAGTGTGTTCTTGTGAACTGGAGCACGCACGGAACGCAAGTGACGGCGCGAGCGTACATCGAGGCCTAATGACGGGCCTACTAATGAAACATGTGCAACGCTATAATCACCTTTCCATGTAAATGAGTATGTTTTTCTGTTGACGCGTCTCCATACCCAGTGACTCCTATTGGTATTGACTCAGTATTGATAGAGAACAGCCCAGGAGCAGATGGTATCAGTGGGCTGCATCATCCTCAGTCAGCCCTCATTTGGGGGAGTTGAACTGATCCTTCCCCAGCGCAGGAGGAGTGGTGGATTGGAGGGGAGGGGGGCGAGCGAGTCAAAATTCATACGCTCTCCCCCCACCTTTGATAGTCAAGTGGATTACACCTTGTGTTCAAATAGAGGCCGTACAGAAAGGGGGTGGCAGGGTTGGGGGAGAAAGCATCGGGACACAAAATGGAATCAGGGCCCAGTCTAAAAGGCTTGATTCGGTTATTGTTAACTGCTTCCACTTCATTAAGCTTAATCCTTATTAGGGTGTAAGTATAACTGGAGACCTGAATGGACAGAGCCCGGCCAAAGGGACATGTGTGCCTATTGTGGAACTCTCAGGGGTTAATCCCTGTCCCTGTGGTGTGTGTGTGTGTCTGGTGTGTGGTGTGTGTGTGTGTGTGTGTGTGGGCACACAAGAAGGTTGGAGACTACAGCTCTGCTTAGTCTGATTATTGGGGCTGGTCTCTGGTGTGTGCACGTCAGGCTCCACGCTACAACTTCTCTGGGTCCCTCCCCTAAGGCTCGCCCCCCCACCCCCTTTCCTCTGTGGCCCCCTTCCCTCAGGGTCCCTGATGTGACAAGCGTGAAGCGCTCCCCTCCTTTTGTGAATCAATCTGCCGCGGCCTCCTCGCAGTTTCCCCCTGCCCCCCCCCCACCCCCCCCACTCCCACCCCCACTGGACACATGCTGGGTCACAGGCCAGTGTGTTAATACAGATGTAGATGCCAATAAGGCCTCTTAATCAGGACACAAGAGGGAGCGATTGACTTTTAAAGAAGATGTACAACCCTGGTGTTCCTCCCCCACGATGGGCCAGATAGTTACCTTGCCTCCGTGTCCCCTGCTCTCCCTACGCTGACTGTGGCCCTGCTGGAAAGATGGCCACAAATACAGCTTCTGCAGTATCTGTACAGGACCTGATGTGGGCACATTGTAAAAAGATGTGCATCTCAGGACAAGTTTGCATGGTCTCCCGGATAGGAAGGAGGTGGGGGGTGGATTGGGGGCGAGGGATTGAATAGCAGTACTTAGAAAGCAGAAAGAGGAAGGGAAGAGATAACGAGAAAGCAAAGAGTAACTGAAAAATGAAAACAGTAGGCCCCATCCTCAGTGGCAGTTTCCTGAAAAGTGCAGCGACAGAGAAAGACTAGAGAGAGAGTGTTAAGTTTTAACTCTCCACTTTGATAGACAGAACCCAATTAGCAAAGGATGCTATAAAACTAACCTCAGGCCTACCAATCAGACCTGAAGCCCAGACTCGGGTCTGGCGAATGCTAGAGAACTTAAATGAATCAACAATGACAATAGACCATGATGGTCCTTAGATTAGAGTCCATTACCCCTCCACATTAGCACCAGGCTTTAGTAGTATTAAGAGCACTCATTTAACACTGTTTCAAAAAGGCGGGAGCAGAAATCCCTAAACTTTCTTAAATTGGAAATGTAATTCCCTCAGGTAGCTCTCTCTCTCTCCCTCTTTCTTTCTCATATGAGGGAAAAAGAAAAGTTGAAATGCATTTGATCTGCCCTAATTTCAATTAATTAGCAACGATGGCTGTGCAGCTACTCCCTGAGGGTAGGGATGTGTGAGAGAAGTAGGGGGGGGAGAGAAGAGCCATCAATAAACTGTTGGGAGACTCATTAGTCGTCCTAAACGGCTCACCCAAAGTCGCGACATTTTACCAGAGCATTGGAGCCTAATTACTGGTCACAGTATCCATTACTATTCACTCCTTTCCTCCCCTCCTCCCCTCCTCTCCTCCCTCTTTCACTCCATCCCGGGCCTTCCTGGCCACAATGGAGCCAGCGCTGTAATGACTACTGTGCTGGCCGGCACTAGATTAGAGGATGAATGTCTTGGGACTGTGCATGAGTTGAGGAGCGTGTGTGTGTGAGATGGGCTAATATGAAGTAGTGCTCAAAGGGTCTCATCCCCTTCCTCCTCCCCCGTGGACACACATGCAGCACCTTCAACAGGTGCTTACAGGAGAACAGTAATGGTAACAATAAGAAAAGGGTATTTCTTACAGAAATAGTAAATTGGCAAGTAATATGCTAATGTATCTCAAATTAAATTGAAAAGTATTTTCAGAATATCTATACGAGTGGGAAACTATGTGGTGGGCAAAAGAGTGGAGTCCAGGAAAGGCCAGGCTTGGTTAGTGGGGCCAGGATGGGAGGACTCACTGTGGATGGCAGAGAAGTGTAAGAAAGAGCAAAGTGAAAATGAGATATAGGGCCACGATTCCCAACAGGCGTACACAGCAGAGGGGAGTCGTCCCCCAGTTGTCACCCCAAAAAAAAGAGACATGCTGAAGATGAGGGAAAGAGGAAGAGAGAGAAGCAAGGCTAGGGGCGACGAGCGCACACTAGGAAGCAAGACAAGGTCCTATAGAGCAACAGATCTCCTCACAGCCCTTGGTGTTGTGTCCTCTCTGGCTTCCTCTGAATGGGGTCCTAATTGGCTGGACTGTGTGAATAGGCAGCTGGCCTAAGAGTGCCAGCACAAAGGACTGCAGCAGTAAGAGGGTTCTTAAGCTGGGGCCTTTTTAATACACACGACAATAAAACCCTTAAGGACAAGAGAAGACGGAGAGAGAAAGAGAGAGAAGGAGAGAGAGAAGGAGAGAGAGAAGGAGAGAGAGAGAGCACACAGATAGACAGGCACAGATAGAGAAACACAGAGGGTCCTTAAAGAAGAAGAAAAAAAAGACGGCACGAGTGATCTGTGCTGTGTGCCACAGTTCTGTGGAGGACGACAGACCCCAGACAGTCAATAATATAAAGCCCATGTCTGCTCGCCAAGCAGGGGGCCACAGAATGATGTGACACTCGAGGGCCCTGGGGCCCTGGGACGACTCCATGTGGGCCCGCTCCCACAGGGATGAGGAAGGGAGGCGGCGCCACAAGAGGTGGAGGAGGAGGGAGCCTACTTAGAGTCAGATATGAAAAGGTAGTCAAGAGCAGAAACTCTTAGACGGCGGCTTTTGCGGATGTAGCTGACGAGCTCAGAGTCCTTTTTGGTTTGGGGGAACATTAGAATTCACCCTTCACGAAAGTATGTGTGGAAAATCGAACTTCTAGTCATGTCACTCATGCGCATACATTTGTGCGCACTACACTGTGTGTGTGTGTGTGTGTGTGCGCGTGTGTTTGTGTTTTTGTGTGTGTGTGTGTAGGACAGGGTTCGCCTGCAGGCCTCTTTACCTCCTAGGGCGTTCCATTATCCCTGTAACCATTCTCTAAAATGGAGGTCATATCAGGTGCCATTTTCACAACCTGCTTCTTCCAAATGCACCCTTTTCCCTCAAATGACACACGCATGATGCGTTAGCAACAAACACCCTGTCGCAAGGCAAAGCGTTTCCTCCACATCGAGGTTTAAACTCCAATGAACAGACGAAAAATCATATTTCCTCTTTAAAATAAGTAGTCTAGTCCCCAGTGAATCAAGGGACGGAACGATCCTCTTTTTCGCTCGAAGCATAATTGCTCAGTTAAGAAAATGTTGGAATAGCCATTTTGGAACTGTTTACTTTGCTCTTGCTGGGAAGATTCTTTTTTGAAATACTCATTTTTGGGGGGATAAAAACATAGATATCATACCATCGGTGGCTCTCTTTTCAGGTGTGGCACGGTTGGCACGATTCATCTCAGAACTCATCTACCTTTACCTGGCTTTAACACCCAAAGAATTAACTTTGTATGCTCTGCCATTACTCAAGTTATGTAAACTTTGACACATGGTTGACGGATAAAACAAGTATTAAAGATATACACTTGACTATAGTACATCCGTTCTCAAAGTACTGATCCATCTCTAGCTAGCCTTGCCTCAAAGTTAGACCTATCCCTTGAATCTTCCAATTGTATTATATTTCACTCAACTCTTATCATGACAGGTCAGTGCGATAGAGATGAAAGCGCTTCAACAAAGAGAGACACTGTCTTACGTATGTTCAACAATAAACAACACACACATAAAACTCTCTGGGTATCACTCTAACCAAGGAAAGCTTACGCTCACCAAAAAAATCCTGTTTGGAGCTGAACAAATTAAATGAATGTGACACACCAGGAAATAAACAGTCTGTTTTCCCACCAACTGTCAATTGGAAGAGTCTCAGTCTATCTATCACAAAGCACTAGCCTCTCACCGGCCCCTGTGAAACAGCTGTAGTCCTCATCTGTGGCCAGGATGCACACACTAACACAAACTAAGACAACAGCTGTTTATTGTTGCGTGTGGAAAGGATGTGTACGTGTGTGTGTGCTGTGTGGATACATGTATATAAGTATGTCAGAGAGGAGGAGAATATATTTGTAAATGAGTGCATAAGTGTGCGCACGGATGTGTGTGTGTTTGTGTGCATCCGTGTGTGTGCGTGCCTGCCTAAAACACCAACATTTCTCCTCGCCATCTCGCCATCTGGATAATTGATCGTTCACTATCGTAAAAAAAGAGGGTGAGAGGGAGAATGTGTCATAATGGGCCACTTCTTAAAAACGAGGGATGGCGTGTGGCGTTCATCTGTTCACCGCTCCCTTTCGCCTGCTTTGATTGGCCGGCCTGGCTGCTAGCCGCCACGATGGTTATGAAGGGGGGGATAGAGAGATTCCGTATCATCGTGCCATGGAAGGTGATCAGTGGGACTGGGGCTGTTAGCTGGTGCTCAGGGCTGCATTCACAATCAAAGCTGAACAGGTGCATAACACAAGATCCCATCAGAGACAGACTGATGCACACTTGTCAAATTTCTTGTATTTTTTATATATGTTATACCTCCAATGTTAGATTTACATACCGTGTTCTGATGAACATCATTTGATTTAGTGTCTACTGAAAGTCTGCGTTCATACAGCTGTACTTGATAGACTCAAATATGTTGCAGCATTACAGTAAGCTCCAAATAAAATGTATGTAGACACAGGAGGAGACAAGCTGACCAATACCCAGCCACACCCCCATACAAACACCCACACTACCCCATACACACACACACACTTAAGGATACTTCCACCCACACTAGTGACTGACATATATAGAAAGAGAAACCAATACAATATTTACTGTACCACACACACTCATGCAGGCACATCACCAGCGATGGCCTTTCTCTGGCCCCCAATAAACAACAAGCCTTTGCTGCAGTCATTTAGCCAACACTATTGTCTACCTAATGGGGCTCCATCCTTTTCGCCTTCCCTCCCTCCATGTCTCCCTTCCTTTCTTCCTTGCTCTCCCGTTCCCTTTCTTTTCACTTCTGCCCCTCAATCGTCCCCTCTCTTCTGTCTCTCTCACTCTCTCTCTTCTGTGTCTCTCACTCTCTCTCTGATGGCTTTCTCCACCTCTCTCTGTGTATTATGTAGATAACGCGGGGACGATATATATCCCAGGCGGGTCAAACGGAGGTCGCAATCACACACTGTGACAGAGGCAGCCAATCCCAGTAAATCAGAGGTGGGAGGAGGAGAGGAGCAGGCCTCGGGGTGGGGGTGAGGAGCAGGAGGGGGGGGGGCTGAGGCCCCCATGGGGTGTCATGTGGTGTGCCTGTTTGACAACCACACGGAGCGAGAGAAAGGGAGAGAGGTGACCAAGGTAGCTGGGGTTTTTTGAGGGTGAGGAAGGGATGGAGGGAAGCAAATGGAGAGGAAAGGAAATGACTGTGTGAAGCGACACACTGACAGGAAGTAAAGGAGATGAGGGAGGAAATAATGGAACTGGCAGAAAACTCACATTATATTTTCATCAACTGGAGTTTTAATTGAATAAAGTCGGATAGATATGAGTTTATTATTTGTATAGCTCAGCACTTCACATGCAATGTCTGTCACTTGATTTTAAGCAATTACTGCTTACCCAACATGTGTGAATTACTTACTTATAAACCACTTTTAAGTAGTACTAATTTGGCCAACAAAACAAATACGAGTCAGACATCGAGGTCGAAAGCTACCCTGTCTTAATTGATGCTCGAAAATAATGGCTAGCTCCAACCATTAATTCACTTCCTGGCTCACAGATACATGTTAGTCGCCAAACTATCTTGTAAACCATCCACATAATACATCAAATCAACCTACTTAGAACTACTCTTGACCTATAAATAACAGGATTCATACACACCAGTACAGTATCTTTGCGGTGCCCACTCTATACTCACAGCAAAGTCTACAATTGTCCATATGACATGAATGCTCCACATCTATAAAATGATAATTTACAGGAGAGGGACATTAGCTACTTGTCATGAGGGTGACTTTGCACTTTACACTGACTGTACTTGGAGAGCTTTCATGAAGTGGCTCTTATGCTTCCCATGGCTCCAGTAGGTCTCTTCATTTCTAATTGCACTCCCAAAACACCAGCTCACTTGTGTGGGCGTGAGCAACTGTATCACTGTACTGTACACACACACTTGGAAACACGACAAATTGCCACGCGCACACACACAGTTCAAAGTAACATAAGCACACACACACATTTCAAAGCCACACAGTCTCCCTCTCTGTCTCTAACACACACACACACACACACACACCTAATGCTAATGACTAATGACTGACTGTTTTGTAATATGGCAGATGAATACTGATCCGGTGCTGTGCTGCTGTGACACTCCTCAGAGCAGACGTGCTCAGAGTGGCTGTGACAGGTGTGCACAGTCTGTTTGCTCTCTGGGAGGTGTGTGTACTGTCACAGCAGGGGGCACAGTGCAGGGAGACCACAGGTGTGTGTGTGTGTGTGTGTGCGCGCGTGTTTGGATGGATGTATACATGGATGCATGCGTGCGTCGAAACATGCTGCCGCTAAAGCTCATTAAGAATGTGGGTTGCCAGTCCAGAGACACATGATGGAATGCCAAGAGACCAACTCAACTGGACTTACAACACAGAGGATCCTGGAAAGAACGTAAGAGACTGTGCAGTTGACATGTGTAAGAGACATGTGTAAGAGAGATGTGTAAACATGAACATCTGAGCATCATGTAAACATCTGCTAGAACCACTTTAGATAAGCTTCCAACATAGAGGAGAACAAACGGGGCCTGAGGGGATAAAACACAGTACAGCAGAACCCCAGTCCTGAACACTACAGTAGAGCAGAACCCCAGTCCTGAACACTACAGTAACGCAGAACCCCGGGCCTAAACACTACAGGACAGCAGAACCCAAGTCCTGAACACTACAGTACAGCAGAACCCCAGTCCTGAACACTACAGTATATTATTGTTTAGCCCCTATTTCAGTAAAATTCATAAGACCCAATAAAAAAAAAGAGAGCTAAACCCACCTGTTCGTATCTACAAAAATTATGTGAACTCTACTGCCCCCTATGGTAGCTTTCAAGAGTGACAAGCAGATTTGTGTCCATTTAGACAGCAAAGTAATATTGTGTTTTAAATTTAAAAAAATGTAGCAGGTACAAAAGCAGAGACAGTCTTCCAAATGTTCTTATGAACAAATATCTATATATTTGTTGGCAAACGCAGACAGATAGAGTGGGGGAATTCCTCTATGAAAGAGGGAACCCAGAGGATGTGTGTTCCTCACTGGAGAGCTGGCAGACACAGTGATGGCTCCCCAGTGGACAGGAAGGAGAGGGAACATGGAGAGCGTTTAAGGGCAGACTACACATGACAATATGAGGATGAGGGAAAAGGGGGACTGGATGAGAGGAAGTCTTTGTGATGTAGACTATTTCTAGGATATTTCATCCATAACCCTGTTTTTCCTCACCGTCTCAGTCTGTTGCACACGCACACGCCAAACACAAACTCACAATCCTCCACACCTCAAATGTAGATTCTATTGACCTGGAATTCATTTGAAAGGCATCACTACAGTAGGGATCATTTGTAAGTTGGTGAACTAACCCTTTAATAAGGATCACCCCCATGACCAACACTCCCATGGACAAGACCCCCAACCGATCCCACCATTTCCTCCCCACGTTCGTCCTTGAGACATCCCACTTCCCAAGTCCCCCCCCACCACCACTACCAACCCCCATTCTCACATAATGAGCCGGCCCATAGGGGTGTTAGCCTATTCAGGGTAGGCCTAATCCTGAGAGGTAGAGGGGGGTATGTTAGCTGGAGTGGGCACAGGGTTGGGGTCCACACCGCTGGAGGGAGAGAGCACACACAGAGCGGATTCTCATAATTAGGAGGAGAATTAGTCATGCTCTCCAGCCTGCCTGCCTTCCTGGGTGTATTACAGTGGGAGGCAGAGATGGGGAGGAAGAGAGAAATGGCGAATAGCAATCTTTCTACTGTTTACCTAAAAAGGGGGAGGGGTGGTGGCGGGGCATCGCTTCCCAATGCCGACATGTCTCCGTGCAGAGTTACCCGGACCACGTACAGATTAATATTTAAAGCTGGGGTGTGTGGGAGAGAGAGAGAGGGGGGCTGAGGAAAGAGGATGATGTGTGCTAGGCTCCTGTTTATTTAGGATGTTGTGAAAATACAGAGAGAAATTTGCAATTTTATTGGTTTCCGGCTAAGGTGGATGTGTGCCCGTTTGTGTTGGCGGGGTGGAGGTAGTGGGTTTGTGCCTTTCTGTGCGTGCGTGTGTGGTGTGAGGAGGTTGACAAGGCTCATGACTCTTTGCCCCTTTCTGACTTAGCAGCCAACCATTTAAACATCAGCACAAGTCACACTGATCCACGGTACGGACCAAGCCTTGACTCAGATTGACCACAATCACCACATGCACACATGAACAACAGCTACAGAACTGTTTAAAAAAACATCATTCCAGCACTGTGAAGACTATGGGATGTGATTTGGCAAAGGACAGGAACACGCCTGGCATCATGTGTCCAGCAGCTCCACATCACAGTGGGAAGACGACACCAGCACAGCCACATGGGCAACAACACAACCTCTCCTCAATAGCTAACGATAGAGATAGAGAAACGGAGAGGTAGGTAGCGGGAGTGGGGGGCTGGCAGGGTAGAAGCATGGGTATAGGGGAGAGGGGAAGGGGGGAAGGGGGGGGGAAGCAATTCCGCAAACCCTAACTTCTTCCAAAATTACAGCTAAATGGGAATATAATGGAAGCAGCATCACCGGACTCCCGTCGCGCTGATATTAGCATTCCTGGCAACATGGCGGGAGAGAGCGACAGCAGTTATGTATTTTTTTTGCAAGTATGCATATAATTTATTGTGGGGAACACAATTTACATGGGTAGTCAATGCCTGTTTTATAGCTGCGCAAATAGATGTATGAAGTGATGCGTATAATGGCTGCAAGCAGCAGGCGCAAATACCTTCTAAATCTTACAAATGTGTTCCCCCCCGAAAAATGTAACCAAGGAATGTAAGAACAGATTAATTCTTGCATGTTATATATTGGGTTTTGATTTACAAATCTAATTGCAGGAAATTTGCCGGTGGGGTGGGGGGGGGGTTTGGTGTGTGTAAACCAGGTTGCGGTTTGTAAAACAGAGGATCAGCCCTGGGGGTGGCTGGAACACGGGGCCTCCTACTGCAAGTACAACGCGCCATCACCAGTGTGTGTGTGTGTCTGTCTGTGTGTGTGTGTGTGTGTGAGAGAGAAAGATAGTGTGTTTGTGTGCATGTATTAAAGTGTAATCTATAAGCTGTATTCAGGAGAGAGGGGGTCTTGGGACAGCTAGACTCTGAAAGCCTTTTCATTCTGTCGAGTGATGACGGCCACAGTGTTTCAAACTGTGTACAAACCACGTTCCCCCCACAGTACATTCAAACAAGTGGAGTGATACAAAGTGAGGTCCACCCCCACATACACCCCCCCCATATACCACCCCCCCTCCCCCCACACAGCAGCAGGACATAGTCACCTAGAACATCTCCCTCACCACACGCACACTCTCCACTACGTTACGAGTCCCCACACAGAAGGGGCTATTGCTGTTGACAACAACCCGAGAGCAACACAAGCCTGATGAGTTATAGATAAAGCAGTCCTTAAACCACAGGCCTTAAATGCCACACGGAGGTGGGAGGGGTGATATAAATGGCACTGAGACACAAGAAAGCGACTGAGTGTGTGTGTGTGTGTGTGTGTGTGTGTGTGTGTGGTGGTAGTGGGGGGGGGGTCTCAATTACTTTTAAGGGAAGGATGTTTGGTCGGGGGGCGGGGGGCAGTACTTGTTTATGGGTGGCTGGAATTTTATAAAAGTGGATATTGGTAATGCATTAGCCTCTTAAAGGTTTACAGCGCACATAAAAAACACAGGAAAATGAGCACATGACATAAATCCAAGCTTGGCCCTATCATCATGTAATGGGGGGCGGGACTTCTCCTTGAGTGGGAAACACTTTAATTGACTGCTTAAGGGTCAATAATTGCCATTTTGGTGGGAGAGGGGGGGGGTGTATTTGATGAAGGACAGTTTGTGTACGACCCTACAGGATAGAAATGCACACACATGCACACTGTAACCAGCCAGTCTGGGACTATACAAGCATCCAAATGGGATGAGTTTGGTGAACAGATTGAAAGACAGATCATCAGACACAAACGGGACATATATTGTTATGTAGTATGATTTGGGCTGTGAAACACTATGAACCCTATGTTGATAAAGCAATATATAACTTACCCAAGTCAGCTGCCAACGCCTTCACGAGTGATAACTGGTTGGATGTCTTAGCATGTCCCATTACATAAAACACCTGAACCATTAACATGTAGGCCATCTAGGTTAGTCCATTTTTGGGCAAACTATATTTGAGGCAGCAGACTAGGCTTTCAATGTTTTCATCATTACACTGACACACCATGCTGCACCACCTTTTGGTAGGTCATGGCTCCAATCTCACCATAATTTAGCACACCTGGTTCTAATAATTAACTGGGTGATAAGCTGAATCCAGTTAGGTGTGAATGCGGTCGCAGCGAATACCTACAGCACACCATCTTTCCAAGAATAGCTCTGGTATAAAACAGACCCAGCACCGCAGTAATAGATACATGGCAGACTTGTATAGAAGGGGCTTACATGGGAGAGTTGGAACAAACTGTAAAAACATATCTTGATATAATCATCATATGAGTACCTTTCCTCAAACCACAAAAACAGTTGCCTTATATTTGACTCTCTCAAGACAATCTCATTCGGTCTCTACCCCTCCTATTTTTACGCTCTCCTCTCATCCTCTCTCTCTCCTCTCATCCCCTCTCTCTCCTCTCATCCTCTCTCCTTTAGTTCCCAGCTTCTCTGCGTTGCTTCTTCTCCGGGGTCAAGCCTGCTGGCCGTATCCTCCTCCTCTCCTCTCTACCTTCCCCACCCCTCCTCCACGTCCTCTTTCCCCTCCCCTCCCTCTCTCACTCTTTCGCTCCGCATGGCTGCCTCCGTTCTCGCTCCCAGGGCAGACACCTGCACCGGCCCAGACGATCGATACCAGGCCTGGGCCTCTAGGAGAGCCGTGTCACCGAGCACACCGGATCCAAGCCGCTCGCCACCGCTACACAATCAGTCAAAATCACAACCACACACACACACACACCCTCCCTCCTGCACATACAGACACACACACATGCATACACGCGCGCACATGGGCACTCACACGTGAGCGCAGATGCATACACACGAACGCTGGGCCTCGAACACAGAAATGCACACAGGTTTGCTGACACACACATTTGCTCACACACACACACACGCAGGAAAGTGTGCTGTCGCAAGGCCCGACTCTTATCAATCTTTAACCAGGCAATTTCTTCTAATGCCACACAGGGTGGAGCAAAACAAGCATGAGGAAAAATTAATAAAGGACCTCGGGATAAATAATACATTTGAGCGCGATGTCTGGGGCCAGAATTGTTTTAGCTTTACTTATTGGTTGACCGGTGGGCTTTCCCCTTCCAAGTGAGTTTGAGGAATCCATTTGCTCGCACTTTCATATCTCACCCTTCCCTCCTGCACTTTCCAGCCATTTTTAATTAAATTGCTTCCAATTTTAAAGAGTCTTCACACGTTATCCTTAATAGACATCAGCGTTTTCTTAAAGGACGGTTAGGGGGGACAGTCTCTCTCTCTCTCTCTCTCTCTCTCTCTCTCTATCTCTCTCGCTCTGCCTTTCTTTCTTGCCATCGTCGCCAGTGCTAAACAGCATCTCCGGGAATTCTGACCCCGTGTGAAAGCGCCAGCCACTTGACATGGGCGGCGTCCCGATTCTCCCTGGATCACAATGGGGCTGACCTTAAAGGTGATGCAAAGGCGTTGAACTTTTCTAATCATAACATACTCCCTTTCGCCACGCTCAGAGGACACGGGAAAGAGACAGGAGCTGAGAGAATGGGGGGGGGTGGAGGGAGGACGAGGTGGAGGGAGGAGGTGCACAGTGCCAAGAGCTTACTGGAAAAGAATCAACTGGATGGCCAAACTCTTACAGTGATTAGAAGCTCAAAAGAGGTTGGAACAGGGAATGTGTGTGACAAAAAGACGTTTATTGCGCAGGACATTGTGTCCGCTTTTCTGTCCGAAGCAACAATCGAAATGTACTGATCAAAAATACACGTCAAACTTTTCAGAAGGCATTTGGCAAGTAACATATTATTGCAATTTGCCAATACTGAAAATGCACAAAAAAACATTCTAAATATTTGAATCATCAGTGCAGTGACGTTAGAATACATATTTGACCCATATCAATACAATCAAGTCTTCCTTAAATTAGACATAGAGAGAAAGGAAAGAGAGAAATGGAAAGAGAGGAAGCACTTCTTCCGTCCGGCCCTATTCAAAGGGACAAGGCAACATGGTGGTTTGTGAGGGGAAGTGAATAGATAAATCACAGGTATATTCTCTGTCTCCTCTTTAGTAGGTCATTGTTTTTGTCGCCCCCCACGCACCCATACACATCCATTAGGGAATAATAGGTGATGCATTAGTGGATGGAAGGGGTGGGGGGGGTACGTTTTTTGCAGATGAGACACCAACCCGAGGGGTGGGAGGTGGGGGGGATGGAGGGGGGAGCATGTCATCTCACTGGTTGGTGGGGGGGGTGGAGGGGTGAGCATGTAATCTCACTGGTTGGGGGGGGTTGGAGGGGGGAGCATGTAATCTCAGTGGTTGTGGGGGGGGGGTTGGGGTGTTGTTGGGGGGAGGGGGGGGGACCATCTGCAAAATGAAAACAAATGGGGTGTCATCCCCCCAGGAGGAAATCTATCCCCTTTCTATTTTTAGTCATCAATTCCAGGTGCCGGGTGGACGTGTGTGTTTGCGTGCACGGGTGTGTATGTGCACGCGCACGCAAGTGTTTGTGTTGCACACACGGAAGTAAACACACAGTTACAGCGTTCTGTAATTTGTGAAGCAAAAAAATATACGGCACTTTACGGTGTCAGTATTAAAAGTGTTCCTAGATAAAGACAAAAAACAAGCCAAATGTGTTAAATACAAATAAATAACTTGCATAAAAACATTTTATATTTTTTTGGAGTATAGAGCTTTCCAATGAGTTGTACAATAGTGTTGCAGTGAGAAGTGTCACATGACTTCCTGACTCTGGTGTCACCTCCCAGAAGTCAGTTCTGAAAGACGGAGGTCTAGACAAAGTGCCAGGAAGTCTCGACAAGGTGTCTGACAGTCAGGATGGTGGCGGAAGGAGACGAAAGGAGAGAGTGACAGGGGTATGGGCAGAGCGGGACACACGGTGCGGATCACATTTACGATTGCGCCTGCCATAATTCCACAAGAATGCCTGCATTATGCCAACAATCCCTTCTATGTGCCATAAAGGTTATAATGGCTGCTTCCTCAAAATGATGAGAGACAGGGTGGGATGTGTGAGAGGGTGATGAAGCAGGGGGGTGACATCTATCCTCTCTATTATTTATTTATTTCTGCGGCGAGTGAGGGGGGGTTGGTGGGGGGGGGTGGGGGTAAGCGGCAGAGAAAACTCATCACGCGGCCGGGTAATTAATGAATGGTTTAAATGTCATGATGATGGGAGCCACTTGACAAGGGACCAAAGCCCACAGCTTGGGTGATTTAGATTCTCTCTCTCTTTTCCCTGTCTTTCTCTCTCTCTCTCTCTCTCTCTCTCTCTCTCTCTCTCTGTCTCTCTCTCTCTCTCTCTCTCTCTCTCACTCCCTCTCACCCCTTCCTCCCCCCTCTCCACCCCCACCTTCTCGGAGGAGCCCCAGACACCCCGGGGTTCAAACTTCATTCAGAGCGTAAGGCACTCAATCGTCCCCTCTTTAACTGCCTCCTCCGCCCGCTCCGCCCGCCGCTCCCATCTGGGGACACGGTGGGAGACCCCCGCGCACGAGCTCCGTGTCCTCCCCCCATCTTCACGACACACCCACCACCCCCCCCAGACACACCCACCACCCCCCCGACACCCTCCACGTCCCCCTCCCGCCCGGGGCTCTGCCCCTTCTTGGTCTCGTCAGGAGCCCCCCCTCTCCCCCCTTCTTCCTCTTTCTGCCCCCCAAAGTATTCAGTGTAAGGAGCTACGCCCACCGGGGTCTAGTTACAGGGATGTTAATTGGCTGGTTTAGCTTGATGGGTTGGCATAACACCCCCCACATACTACCAAACCTGATGGACAAACCTAGACCTTCGGACACTGCACTGATAGAAAGATACAAGACATTCCAATTCCACCCGGAATATCTATAGCTCTCCAGGACAGTCAACAAACCAAAACGATGATGGTACGAAAGGAATGACTTAGCTCACGATGTCTAATGTCTAGCTCGCCGTGGCTGTCGCTACACACATGCATGTCTTTGTTTGGGTTGGTGTGTGTGTGTGTGAGTGTGTGAGTGTGTGTGTGTGTGTGTGTGTGTCTGTGTGTGTGAGCCGAGGCGCCCGCACGCATATCTCCACACACAAGCGCCCATGAATATGTATCTGAACGTGTACCCGCGCATGTACGAACATGACAGCCCCCCGTCAGCGCCGGCCCTTTAAAGGCCGTCCTCCCCCTTTTATTCAAAGCAGGGGCCCGCTTTCTCTCGTCTGGCCTCCCGATAAGGGGCCTGAAAAACAGGAACCCAATTCCCATTATCTGGCTCTCTTATTGTCTATATTAACCTTCCCCGTGGTAACTTGTTCCCCCTCGTAATGCTACACTTGTCTAGCCACAACACATCAGCAGCAGCGGAGAGCCAATTGTGTCATGCAAATGAAGGCAGGCGGGCGGCCATGGCTCTACTGTGAGGGGGGCGATGAGGAGAGGGCAGGGAGGGGAGAGAGGGGAAAAGGTGAGAGAGTGGAGCAGAGGGAGGGAGAGAGAGAGGTGTGTGCTGATGAGTTCGGTTTTGTGAGCTCTCGTGTCTCTCTGCGCTCTGCTCTCGCTCTCTCGCTCTCTCTCGCTCTGCTCCGCTCTCTCTCTCTACGCTCTCTCTCTCTCTTCCCTCTCTCCTCTGCGCCTCCTCTCTCGTCCCTGGGCTTTCATTGCGACGTGGGACTTGTGGTTTGGGGCGTGTGTTTTATCAGGATGATGTCTGAGTGCAGCTGAGGATTGTCTTGCCCGCACATGCACACACAGCCCCACACACACAATTACTCACACACAGACGCACACACACACACACACACAGGCAGAGGGAGGGATGGGCGGGGGATGAGGAATTGAAGAAGGCAACAACCACAGAACACATCTTCAGTGGTTCACTGTTGCTTAATAGTGACCCACCATAGTGACGCGTGCACAGGAAGACACACGTCCTTGCAAACACACACACTTGCACACATACACTTGTACACACACCTGCACATATCCAGACACACAAATAGCTAAACAGCCAAACAGCTGTCACACAAGACGACTGCTGTTGTGACTTTTGCATCTTTATTTTGTGTGCGTGTGCTTGTGTGCGTGTGCGGTTGCTGTTGTGGGAAATAATGGATGGATGGATGGCTGGAGAGGAGAGAGAGAAAAGAAGGGAGAGAAGGAGGGAGGGAGGGGTGTTTTGTTTAGCTCTTTTCAAGGTTGGGTGGGTTTTTTTCCCTCTGTTGACGATGCTGTTGAATGGTGTGTGTCAGAGAGAGAGAGGGAGAGAAAGAAAGGGGGAAAGAGAGAGAGAAAGACAGAAAAGGGGTAAAGAGAGAGAGCGAGAGAGAGAGAGAGAGGGAGAGAAGGGAGGTTGACAGAATCAGTGTAGCTGTAAAATGACTCTAAAAGTGCTGCAGCAGCATTCTGTATGCAGACAGAGGCTGATAGGCTCAACACAATACAGTACTTGAGGGAGATTGAACTGGCTCCCCCCCTCAGCTGACCTGTCTGAGAGGGAGCCAAGCCAGGAGAAAAACCACAGGACACAATCTATTGATGAGCTTTAAATTTGAAAACATTTTATAATGTGGTACCTTCGGTCCTTTTGGTGTATTTCAGTGTAAATAAAAGAATATTGTGGCATTTCAACAATGTACTCCACACATACAGTGTGTTATGTAATATTACAAGTACAAGATATTCCAAGACATCTACACCCACAATCCTTTGCAGTCAACGTTGGCAACCTCATCAAAACCTGTTTGGGCTTGTAAAGTCTGGGGACAATAAAGCTATCTGCTGAAAAAACCTTCTGACAGCATTCCCATGAAAATACGTTTCAATTCACAGAAGTCATATCTGCTTGACAACCTACACCCTGTATGTTTCCCTATTAAACAGAAAGCTAATTTGCCAAATAATAAATTGATCTCTTTTGTACAGTCAACAATACAGAAGAGAAAAGGAGAGATAGTGAATGAGAGATATATAGTGGTAAAAAAGTGTGTGTGTGTGTCTACCTGCAATAAGTGGGTGTAAGACGGCACTTCATCCCCCTTCATGCCATCATTCACCAATCCATCCCTTCTTCATTTTGCCCCCCAACCCCCCCGTCGCACCCTCCCACCCCCTCTGTCCGTGGGTGCTTTTTAATTTATGCCCACCATACTAACCACTCAATACAGACAGTGTCTGCAGTGCTGTAGATAGCTGTTAATGAGAAGCTTTATCTCTTTTCTTCTGCCCCCCCCCACACCCCCCTCCCCATTATCTGCGCACAGTCTATAAGCGGGCAGTTACCTCACCGACCGCCGATAACACCCAATGGGCAACCAGTACTGATGAGCTTTCCATATAGTGTGCAGCTCGCACAATGCCCCTATCAGGCTAACAGACCTCTAGAAAAAAGGAGAGAGAGAGAGAGAGAGAGAGGGAGGGAGGGAGAGAGAGAGAGAGAGAGGGAGAGAGGGAGAGAGAGCAAACATAAAAAATAGAGAGCGTGTGTAACCATAAGCAAGAAAGATAGAGAGATAGAGTGAGTTAGAGAGAGACAGAGAGATGGAGGGAGGGGGGCAGAGAGGGAAGGAGGGAGGGAGACAAGCAGTCCCGACTTGCTCTGAATATCCAGAGAATTTACAAGCGCGGCCCCCTCAAAACATGACTTCTCGCACGCCTGATCCTCTCCCACTCTCCCTCTCTCTCTCTCCCTCCCTCTTTCTCTTGCCCAGACTACTGCCGTTTCTTATCTCCCCCCTCTTCTGCCAGGGAGATAACAGTAATTCTTCTCCATGCTGTATCCCCCCCCACCCCGCACACACACACACCACACACACACACACACACACACACACACACACACACACACCACAGCCCCATGCTACAGTCTTAAAATGTGTGCACACTTATGCACAAATACACACATACACGCACAAACACACACATAAACATCCTATGCCCCTACACCCCCCTCCCTGCCTGGCCCCTTTAGCATACACACACCCCATAGAATCCTTAGTGCAGGAGATGCTGGAAACATCGTTCTGCTCAGTCAAGATAAAGGGTTAAGTCTACAGTCGGACAGCCCTTCTTTGTAAGACGGAGGGAGAAAAGGAGAGGGAGAGAAAAAGGAGGAAAGAGGGGGGTGGAGGAAGAAAAAAAAAGAAATCAAGTATTCAAGTTGAGATATTTTTTATCAGTTGTACAGCGTATAAAACACAGTCATTTTTGCCTCTTTCACTTCGTTTTTTTTCTCTCTTCTTCTCTCCCCTTCCTTCTTTTTCCTTATGAATGTGGCTGAAGCCCGGAGTGTTGCAGCCAGATAAAAGAATTAGTGGTTGCACAGAGGGACCAGGGCGCTAAGTACAGCTGCGAATTAGAATGTCTATCTCTGTCGCTTTCGGCTCATCCGCTCCAGCCAGCCGCACTCCGCGCTCGTAAACAATTTAATCTTTTCACTACAGTTCTGAAAAAAATGAAAGAAAAAAAAACGTTGCGAGGGGGAGGGGGAGGGAGAGGGAGAGAGAGAGAGAGAGAGAGAGAACGAGAGAGATAGAGAGATAGAGAGAGAGAGAGAGAGAAAGTGAGAAAGAGAGCGAAGAGGACAGCAATGGACATTAGTTCTCACCCCCCCCACTCCCTTCTCTTTTGCAGTAACTTCTCTTTTTTAAACAAGAAACCTGACGCAAACATTTGTAAGGTGCTTGAAGATTGAATCGCTTCTCTTTCTCACCCCCCCCAACCCTCCTTCACCCATCCACCCACTCCCACCTTACTTCTAGGCCATGCTGGCTCTCTTTCTTAGTCCTCTTTTTCCTCTCTCTCCCTTTCTTTCTCTCTCGCTCTGCTCTCCACTGCCTTGAAATTGAAGATGTGCAGTGAATTCAGCTTTGAGACCAGGGCCCATTTTAGAGATGTAATAAAATTCATAGCCTGCCATCCACAAGAGCTGCACACAAACACACATTCATACACACACTCACCTTGACCAACTCATACCTGTCTGCTCAATGGAATAGCACAAGTGCTGTATATAGTGGACCCATGTTCCTAGTGCTGTGACTTCAAGCAATCCTTCAGACTTCCAATAAATGCATAGCAAGACAACATGTTTCCTGTTAAACTGCTGTACACAGTCTATTCCAATAAGACCATCAGGTGCACACAATTAGACCACTTGAGATACGCTTCACGATTAGAGATGAAATGTATTTAGCAGCTACCACTGCTTTTTGTGAAAGTTATAAGCCATAGTCCAAGGACGGTATTGTGTCAAGTATCAGAGGTATAAAGGCTGACAGGTGTGTGTGTTTGTGTTTGTGTGTGTGGCATGCGTGTGAGTGTGTTGGTGTGGATATGAATCTGACAGAAAGGAAGAGAGATAAAGAGGGTGGGAAGGGCA
This sequence comes from Mallotus villosus, assembly GCA_903064625.1. NCBI lineage: Eukaryota > Metazoa > Chordata > Actinopteri > Osmeriformes > Salangidae > Mallotus > Mallotus villosus. Next base: position 46,599 of record CAEFZP010000653.1, read on the forward strand.
GGACTGGGGAGGAGGAGAGAAAAGAGGGGAAGACAGAGGGGGTACAAATAAAGATAGAGATCAGGGGTGAGGGCCAAGGCCTCAAAGCTCTCTGGGTAAGAAGATAACACCCTCATTTGAATGCATGTGTTCACGGGGTTACACAGAGTGAGAGACACGGACAGAGAGACACAGAGAAAGAGACACAGAGAGAGAGAGAGAGACACACAGAGAGAGAGAGAGAGAGAGAGAGATAGAGAGAGAGAGACAGACAGAGAGACAGAGAGACAGAGAGACAGAGAGACAGAGAGACGAGAGATAGAGAGAGAGATAGAGAGAGAGAGACGGAGAGAGAGAGAGAGAGAGAGAGAGATAGAGAGAGATAGATAGAGACATAGAGAGAGACGAGAGAGAGAGAGATAGAGAGAGAGAGAGAGAGAGAGAGATATAGAGACGAGAGATACGAGCTATATAGTCAGATATCGCTAGAGACTCTCCCATCCCGATCGCATCGATACTAGACACCTACAACTCCCGACAGACAGGGGTCCAGTATGATATCATGGATGAAGTTTGACACCTATGCATGTAAGCATTGAATCACAAGAACAGCTGAATCTAGAATCAATGCGCAATATTGTAAACATACCGTTAAGGTTAGACATTGAGATTATGTGATTAAGGTTATGGGTTAGGAAAAAACAATTATATATCCAATATATAATCCAGACCCATGGACTGCAAGACAAGCACCTACCACCTTACTTATGTTTTGTCAACATACAGTACAGGACAAAAATGTCAGTTCTATGCAACCAAATGTATTCAGTTTAGTCTTCAAGTCCGGGGAAAGGCTGACATGCAGATGGGTTAGAAAAGTAAGTTGTGGACTGGTGGCTTTCATCCATCCAATACATTTAAGCACAATTTTCTTAAAACAATATATATGGACAAAATGTGTGTGTGTGTGTGTGTGTGTGTGTGTGTTGTAAAAGAATAGTACTTGTTTTCCATTGGCATCACAAAACTCAACCTTGTGATCCTCACGCTACTATGATTCACATCACTATGACCTGGACTGAGAGCAATCAACTCCAGTCCTCACAGTAGGGGAAGACAAGTTGTTATTTTGTTTACGTCAACACCCCACAGTGTTCATGTTAGTGCAGCTTTTGTGTGTGTGTGTGTGTGTGTTTGTCTGATCCTGCAACGGCCAATACCCTCACCTTTTTGGCCACCCTTCACTGCTAATGAGACGCCAGACACACACCACACACACACACACGTACAGACTTCCTGCTGGATCAGTTGTCCGATAAGGCTCTCTCATTCTAACACTTTCAAGCCCCAGATGTGAGTTAAGCCAATCAGGGCGAGTGATAGAGAGAGAGAGAGACCGAGAGAGAGAGAAAGTTTGGCCAGTAGGGTTGCTGGGGTGTTGGAGGTAGGGTGTGCGGGGTGTTGGAGGTAGGGTGCTGGGTGTGGGAGGTAGGGTGGGGGTGGGGTGGGAGGGAGGGTTGCTGGGGTGTTGGGAGGTGAGGGGGGGCTGGGGTGTTGGAGGTAGGGTGGGCTGGGGGTGTTGGAGGTAGGGTTGCTGGGGTGTTGGAGGTAGGGTTGCTGGGTGTTGGAGGTAGGGTTGCTGGGTGTTGGAGGTGAGGGTTGCTGGGTGTTGGAGGTAGGGTTGCTGGGTGTTGGAGGTAGGCTCTCGGGTCCACATGACAGGACATCTCTCCACCCATTTGTCTGTCAGTATTTGAGAGATATGTTAATCTGATGTTTTGGGAAAATACATACTCTGGTAAGTCATGTAATTACAACGTATTCATTTAGCAGACACTTTTCTCCAAAGCGACAAGCACAGGAGGGATTTGATACCTGCAACCTCTTGACCTGCCGTCACATGCTGGGACCACTGAGCTACACCACCCCCATGCCCCCACCCCCAAAATAACCTGCCCCTGTTTCTCCATACCAGATTTCCCCTAATTATCTTTCAGTCTCTCTCTCTTTCTCTCTCTCTCTCCCCTCTCTCTCTCTCTCTCTCTCTCTCTCTCTCCCCTCTCTATCTCTCTTTATCTCCCTCGTCCTTCTCATCCTTCTCTCTCTGTCTGCCTGTCGTGGTTCTGTTCCTGCGGTTCTCTGGAAGATTCAGGTCAGTGACGAGAAGCGCAGAGAATGTGATTTAAGCTCTCCCGCTGTCTGGACATGTAGAAGGTGAGGGGTGTGGGGGGTGCGCACAAGCCTATGTGTTTGAGTGTCTGTGTGTGTACACGAGTGTCTTTGTGTGTGTGGGTGTGTGTGTGTGTTTTCCTCTGCAAAAAGCCTGGGTGTGTGTATTTCAGTCTAAGAGAAGAAAATACAAGGATGAGGACGTTGAAAATGGGGGAGAATGTATACACACAGACACACACACACAGCTGCAGCAGTTAAGCACCCGTTTCTCAGTCACATCACAATGTTTTCAACCAACTGTCACTCCTGCGCTTCTATACGTGACACATAACTGCCAGAAATAGCACATCACCCCCACAATCACTGCAAAGAGGCCTTGCAACTTAACCTCTAACCTGACACTAGGACACACACACTCCTAGTTAAACATCAACAACCAAGGTGAAAGACCCCCTTTGGCCAATAAGCCTTGAAATGAGCCTGGGCTGCCAATATGCTACTGCATTACTTTCCCTCACACACCAGTACATTCCCTTCCGTCTCAAACACTCAAACACACACACACACACACACACACACACACACACACCAGCACAAAAGGTCAGAGTGAAGATGTGGACATGATGGACACCAACCCGAGAGGGCCAACCCTGTAGGACAGTTGCGATCAGATCCCGCTGGTGTCCAGGTCAACTGTCGTCCCCCACATCCAGCCACCCACCTCCCAACACACACACCCCCATCCAGCCACCCCCTGCCCCCCCCCCTCACCTCTAATCCCAGCCGTCTGCTGATGATAGCGCAATTTAAGGAAGAGAGAGAGGGGGTGGATGAGGAGAGGAGGAGAGGTGGCGGAGGGGCCAAAGGGGCAGCTCGGATGGGTTTGTAGGAGGGCTGGGATGGGGGTGGGGTGTCACCAAATTGACGGCGATAGTGGATAAGACTCAATTTGGAAAAGCCTGTAGTGGGAAATGACTGCTTTTTTGGTCTCCCATCATGTCATACTGCAAGGGCACTTTACTGGCAGCACCCGCTGGCCAGAGTGTGTGTATGTATGTGTGTGTTTGTGTGTGTATGTATGTATGTGTGTGTGTGTTTATGTGTGTGTGCTTGTGTGTGCATGCGTGCAGGGCAATTTTTACAGTCCTTAAAAATATTTATTTATTTATTTTCATCCTCCCTGGTTTTCTGTGCCTGTGGGATTTACTCCTGCTGCAAGTTAATAGTTGATGTAGTTCAGTTCAGGAGCATGTGTGTGTGTGTGTGGGGGGGGGACCTAAGGATGGAGTGTCACTGGGGTTGTGGAGGTGACTGAGATTGTTTATCCACAGACAGCTGTATGTGTGTGTTTGTGTGTTACTGTTTGTCATGGTCTGCCCTGGTGAGTGTCTGTGTTTTCTACATGGTTCTTTAATACAGTGTCTGGCATCACATCCACAACCTTGTTGTTGTGTTTGGCTGCTGGCCTGCTTCATCGGGTATCTAGTCCTCAAGAGGACCTCTGATCTGGGATCAGATCAACCACTGCTCCATTTGATGTCAACAAAAAGACTACTCCTGTGGCAGTCATTCTGCTCTCACTCTCATAATGATCGTAATGCTGACCCCTCCCACACCATGCCTATGGCTGAGTTGACTGTGTATTTGTCAGTGTCAAGGTTATTTATAAGACCAACACCCCTAAAACGCCTCATAACTGTCTCACTCTGTTCCAGTCCCCTACATTTCCTCTACCTCTCCCCCTAATTCCCATCTCTCCGTCTACCTCTAGCCGTCCCTCCGTCCGTCCGTCCACCCATCCATCCATCCATCCATCCATCCATCTGCCCATGTATCCATCCATTTGTCCACCTGCCCCCCTATCCATCTATTCATCAATCCCCCTCCCCTCCCCTCACACCCTCCTAAGGTACTTCCAGCCCGGGGTCCGACAGCTTCCTTTGTCGTGTGTGTGTTGTGATGTTTGGCTAGTGGCAGGCGACATGGGCCCTGTTCATTGCTGCCGCCTCTGGCCCTGCAGACATCCTGTGTGTGTGTGTGTGTGTGTGTGTGTGTGTGTGTGTGTGTGTGTGTGTGTGTGTGTGTGTGAGCCCTCGTACCTGTGTGTCACTGGCTCTGGCACCCTCCGTAAACTTCACGGGGAGGCTGAAAATTAAACAGGGCCTCCCTTCCCTGTCTGTGGCCTGGCCATGTGTGAGCTTTATGGAAGTGTGTGTGTGTGTGTGTGTGTTTGTGTGTGTGTGTTCCTGTGTGCGTGCATTTGTGTTTGCAGAAGGGTGTGTTTAGGAAAGAGTGTGTGTGTGTGTGTGTGTGTGTGCAAGAGGTGGGGTTGTAATGTGCATGTTACAATGTGTGTGTGTGTGTGTGTGTGTGTGTGGTAGTGAGAGCAGGGGGATTGATCCACACCACACATCAATCCCTCAAGTACAGGACTGTAATTCTGAAAGTTCTGTATGTCTGCATTTGTGGGAGTCGTGTGTGTAGGTCTTTGTGATTGGTGGTCTTCATGTGAATGCCCTCCATGCAAGATGAGAGCTACATTCTGTCTGTGTGTCCTTCTGTTTGAATGTGACCTGGAGAAGGTCACTTTTATTTCTGTGGTACGTTAACAAATTGGGTTTTTGCATACTGGTTTGTGGGATGTATGTGTGTGTTTGTGTGTGTGTGTGAGAGAGAGAGAGAATGTGTGTGTGTGCATGGCAACACACCAACCTTTTTGCATCCCAGGGTCTTCAAAGACAGCCCTTCCAGCTGGGTCAAACAAAACCATCTTCTTTGACCTCCCTCCTTCTTCCTCTCTCTCTCCTTCTTTATTCCTTTCTTTCACAGCTGAATGAGGCTGGCCCACTTCACAGTGGTCTGTAAGGAGAGAGCACACATACAGGACACACATCAGTTCACGTGTACAGTATACACAGTCGTGAACCCAGGCGCACAGTATGGAAAATGTAAATGTAAAAAGGACATGCACACACTCACAAACGCAATTCACCCCCTCATACACACACATATCCACAAATGCAGCACCCTCCCCCGTAAACACACACACATATACACACACTCACAAACTAAAATCTCAACCTCACACATATAAACACACACATAGAAGGTGTAGTTAAGGGTCTGTGTAGCCTCTGCAGGGCTGGCCAGGCATCAAGCCACACTTCGCACCCTGGCTGGAGAGCGTTTATTGGGTAAGATCCCCCAGAGTGAAGGGAAGAACAACAACACCTCTGCTTTACACCAGAACAACACAGACGACCGACGGACAACAAAGGCACTGGTGAGAAGCTTGAAAAATGGCGGCCATTTGCAAATTTGTTGTACTAGCGCACTGAATGAGAGGGGTCAGAAGGATTAAAAAGCAAAAATGTTTGGTGCTCCTTCATTCATGAATGATTCCTTTAAAAAAGGTTCCTTTGTATTGGTATTTTTTGGTTCATTTTAGATGATGAACCATGTGTGAAACTACCGTTGAACAGTCCAGCCAGTTGGACCCAGTGGACAGCTCACAGGTCTTGCTGTAGCGCCTCCCAGAGGCCAAGATGTCTTCAGCGCACCTCAGATTTCCCCAAACTACTGTTTATGTACACACCCTGGACCCTCCATGTTCATCACTCTTTTTATGTCACACCCTCCTGCAGATGATAGTGGGACGCATAGCTGGTTTAACGCACCAATCGACGGGAATTCCGACTGTGCAGTGCGAGTTAGTTGTCGAACAGCCTTATAAAACACTCATCCTGGATGGGGAATTAGCCAATAACCCGCCGCTGAGCGCTTTGAAGGTGACCCATCTTTTATCTTTCTTTTTTTCTTCCTTTCTTTATTTTAACTGCTGGCGTATAGAAAATGAAATATGGCTTTGAGGCGAGTGTGTGTGTGTGTGTGTGTGGGGGAGGGGGGTTGCATGTGAAGGGCAGTTTTTTTAAGGGCCAAGGGAGTGATGATGGGAGTTTGGGGACGGGGGGTGGGGGGGTGGGGGGGATGATGGCAGACAGACTCAAAAAAACATGATGGAAAGGTGGAATGAGGTGGAAAGGTGAAACGGAGTTGTGGCTCGGGGAGGGGCACAGGGAGGGGGGAGGGGCACAGGGAGGGGGGGAGGACAGGGTGAGGGAGATGTAGAAGAAGTAACCCATCATTTGGCAAGCCTACACAGTAGGTGACAGAATGTTAGACACTGCATCGGCCCAGGGAAGGACAGTACTGCACTTTGCAGAATCATCTGCACAATGCTCACAGTAACAACACACAGTGTATTTGTCATGTACTGAGACCCCGAGAGAGCTCCAGGTGTTGCCCGATATTAAATGCCATCTCCCGCTCTAAATCCAAACATGTTTTTTTATTTTACCATTACAGTCAGGGCACACATATTTATATCTCACAGCAAAAAAAGATGCTATGCTAAAAACACAGTCATCCATGCTGCTATAGACCTCTCGTCAAGGTGATATGACAGATGTACCACTACAAATGTGTTCCCACCTCAATAACACATGCCATCAAATGGACTAGTCAAGTGTCATTATTACGACAGTTGCGCGGGAGGATGAACTGTGTGTACTTTATTATGATAACAAACAGCTTTAGTTAATGAGCCTTTCTACTCAAACAGCTCCAATTCAGAGCACTTAAAGCGCTCCTGCCAGGGCTGAAGGCCATGTCTTAACAAAACATGAGGAAAGATACGAGCAACAGACGAAGAAGACAGAATGAGGGGTGAGTGGTGGTGGGGGGTATGAGAGTAAAGAGAGAGACAGAGAGAGACAGAGAGACAGAGATCCCACTTTGCTTTAACGTGATGACTGTCAGTGATGGCTGTGATGTGTCGTATGCTTTGTGGCTCCTCCCAGACCCCCACTGCTGCTGCTGCCACAATAAGAAACAAACAAACAAACAGACCTTCTAAAACGAACAGACAGAAATTGACCCACTTAAATACAATCAACAATAAACTCTGTTTCCCTACCTGTGTGCTGTTGGCTTCTGCTGCTACAGGACCTTTCACCTCATTTGTTAAAGGTGTAGGAAAATAGAGAGAGAAAGAGAAAGAGAGAGAGCGAGAGAGAGAGAGAGAGAGAGAGAGAGAGAGAGAGAGAAAAGAGAAAGAGAGAGAGAGAAAAGAGAAAAGAGAAAAGAGAACTAACTAAAGATTGAACGAAAAGGGGGAGATGTAAGAGAGAGAGAGAGAGAAAATGACTTAATAAAATAACTGTTGTTGTGTGCAAAAAGTCGTGCCAATATCTCTATACAGAAATTGGGTGACAAATGATTGCAGAAGAGAAGCGCTTCAAATGTTCACTGTTGAACACCTTTAATGACTGGTAATGCGGGGGGGGGCGGCAGCTCCTATTAAACGTGAGCTGGAATCAATACGAGGGATAATTGGAGTTGTTAGAGCAAATTATAACATGGCTATTATGTGGCAGGACTATGTTGCACTGTAAACTTATTACAGAAAGTCATGTGAAAAAGTGTGTTTGTATGTCTGTCTGTATCAGCGAGACACAGCATGTGTGTGGTTAAGTGTGTGTGTGAGTTTGTGCGTGTGGTCCCCTCTCTACAGTCACTTAGAGATGCGGTGGATTAGATTCAATGGCTGCCACTTTCTACCATAATCACCACTCCCCTTATTGACAGAAAGCTCACTGCTCTCTCTGTCTTTTGTCTAGTTTTCAAATCCCGTTGTTCCGCATATGGCACGTGTTGTACTACTACACTTCTCTTGTTCAAAGGAAATTACAGTTCGTCTCAAAACTAACAGTTGCTAAAGCAGTCTTCATTTTCCTCTGGACATTGTTCGTGGCCATTTATATTTGTGTTTTCATGTCGAAAGTGACATAACCCAGAAGAAAATCTGGGTTATTTAGACGGACTCTCCTTTTGTGCTTCTCTTGGCCCTTCTGTCATGGCTTTGTCCCTGTGGCCTCCATGGGAGTCAGAATGAACACAAGAGCTTGGGAAAATTGAACACCTTTTCACCTTGTTCAGGGTATTCAAGGTAAAACTAACAATGACAACATGTCACGTAACCATCGCTCCGAAGACACAGCTTGGTGTGGATGACGTTCCACATCCGTTAGACTGACAACACTCACATTATCAAGATCATTATTGCGAGTCATCAAAAAGTAGGATAATTTTTCTCCCCAATTATTGTCAACGGGAAGTTTCAGACGTGTTTGAAAAATGATGTGGATAATGTGCGCTACAGTAGAATACTACACACTGACAGAGTTTGATTTGAGGCCATGACGATTCCAAATCAAATAGTGAGGGCCCTTCAGAGAAGAGTGTCCTATTGACTAGGCTGGGATATAGGAGTACCAAAGTTGAAACAATAACATCAATGACGTATGATGGTGCTCAGCATTAAGTGGCTGGTTAAAATGACAGAGAGAGAGCATGAAACGAGTGGCCAACTCTTTACAGTGATGTGGCATAAGTGGGCGAGATACTGTAGAGAGCAACTCTTGGCATGAGCACGAATCAGAGAGAGTGTGTTGGGTTTTAGCTCAAATTTGGAACGTATCAGCGAATATGATGCTAGCCCAGAGTAGCTAGGTATTTACTGAGTGGAAAAAGAGTTGGAGGAGTTTGTTATGGTCAACCACAGCATTTTGTTCTTCTCCCTAGCTTGTTCCCAGCTATCTTACCAAAAACTGCTTTCCTACCCTCTGTGTAGAAACCAACCACACCAAAACACAGGCTACTTGGCACATGGCAGGGATAAACAACGAGTCTGTCAAACCCGTCACTCGCCTGTGTCCTCAATCGATTCCTCACACACTCCCAGGATTAGACAAGGATGACTAAATTGATTCAACACAGTCAAGTGATCTTCAAACAAACGTGCTTTTTAACTGGGAAAAGGAATGCCAGGCTCCCAAACCTGAACTTCAGCATCAGCTGACGGAACATTCCTTTAGGCAGTTATTCTTAAACAATGAGAAGCTGCTGGTTGAAAGATAACTCTTGCCTGTCCTAAATTTTCAGAAGTCAGAAAAAAAATTGGGGCTGTGGAGAAAGGCATTGAATTGCTAGTGATGGGTCACCGTACGTCGCCCGTTTGCTAATCGGGACGTTGTCAGATAAAAGTGGGCGATAACTTATCCATGCTGCGCACCCTGCGGCGTTTGGAGTTTGCAAGACACAGTCTTATGACTTCGTTTTTTTCCTTACTTTGCTCAAGCACTGTTTAATCTTGCCCGGAAGCTAGGGAATGACAGTCAGAGCTAGCAGGAGAGTGAGCTAACTCCCAGATCCGTAACCTTGTTCCATGAGAGTCTTTGTTACAGATTAAAATGTTTCAGAGCATGGCTTTTGAATGCAATGCAATTGAGGTGAACATCAATAAACGTGTTGTCTTTCGGGTCTTGAACTTTTCTCAGTTCAGTAGTCTATCCCACTGGAACAATATTTACTCACTGACCCTATTGTCAACTGTCAGCGTGTCCAAATCGGGTTCGCCATTGAATAAGGTTCCAGAACTTTCTACATTGACAGGCGGTTTTGGGAAGCAAGAGTGGAGCGGAAAGAATGTCAGTCCCAAAGGACGATAGCAGGACATGTGTGTACACGCTTTGTACAAGGGTGATGGTGGTAGAGTGGGGAGTGACACAAAAGAGGTGTATGGGTGCATGATTTCCAGGGCCTGTGAGTAGGGCCCCCTCACCTATTCTGTTCCATGGGGGCAGGGATGCTGATACTACGACTGCCATTGACATTGAGTTGAGCGGAGGTGTGTGGTCCGAGATGAGGTGTGGAGGACACCGAGGGGAGACGGAGACGGGAAGGGAGGGACGGAGATTGGAGGAGGGGGCTGAGGAGAAAGAGTGCGAGAAATCAGATGCACAAACGAGGAGATGGAGAGGGGAGATGAGTGTGATGAGGAGAGCAGAGAGGGAGACAGGTCGAGAGGGATCAGCTAAGCACACGAGCCAGAGGGGAGGATTCAACAGGAAGAGAGAAGGAGTGGAAGGAGGAAGAAAGACCGAACAGATAGTGAGTGACACGCAGAGGAAAGGGAGATGGAGGGAGGACGAAGATGGAGGAATGAGAAAGAGTAAGATGAGATGAGATGAGATGGTGAAAGAGAAAGAGTGAGATGAGACGGTTGAAAGAGAAAGAGTGACATGAGATGGTGAAAGAGTGAGATGAGATGAGATGAGATGGTGAAAGAGAAACAGAGTTGGGAAAAATTTGATTTATTTTACATGTACATGGAGTAAAAAAAGTGGCCACTGAATAAGACAGGGACAAAAAGAGAGAGAGACGGGAGGAAGCAGGTGAGGAGAGAGAAAGGGAGAATGCAGAGATGCTGCAGCCGAGAACAGAACATAGAAGAGGGATATGTTGGTGGTGGGAGGAGGGTGTGTGTGTGTGTGTGTGTGTGTGTGTGTGTGTGTTTGTGTGTGCGCGCGTGCTAGGGGTTAATAGCACAGCGGAGGCTCAGGGCTGATAGAAATGCAGAGCGCGTCCCGCCGGCCCGGCCGTTCAGTGATGGGTTGGAGCTGAGATCTGGCGCCTGCTATAAAGGAGCTCATTGAAAATAATTCAGAGTGACGGCTGTGCAGGGAGGGAAAGAGAGGGGGGGGGGTGGAGGGAGGGAGGGAGGGGGGGGGGATAAGAGAGAACATGAAGAGAGAGAAAGGGATGCATCAAGAGACGGTGGACTGCAGAGACTTGGTGGGGGAATGGAAAGAAGAGTGAGAAGAAAGAGGGGAAGAGATAGAGCGGTGGTGATGGAGAGAATGTGAGACAGAGAGAGAGATGAATGGACGGAGGAGCTGATAAGGTGAGAGTGAGGAGGGAAGGAGAGAGAGAGAGAAGGTAGGATTGGCAGAGACAAGAAAGCCAAAGCAAGAGAGAGGTGTTCAAAGAAGTGATGAGAAAATGAAAGAGCTCTGTGTTAGACAAGGTATACACAGTGCTTTGTTTGTATATATATATATATAAGCCTTTTTATTTTGGGACTTATTTATTTTTTAACATTGATAATAACACCTGCAAAACAGCATACTCAGCCAAACACAGAAATGTAAAATCAATAGATATACCTTCTTCTAGTATTTTAACCACAGTTTGGTGTTGTTAAAAATGGCCAGTTACTGCCGAATATGTCAATATTATAACAAATAATCTGTCTAATAATGATTATAATCTTGTTTTATTCTTGGGTGTATTAGTGTAAAATTATTAAATGGTTAAAATATTAGTAATTCGACAAAATCACCAACTAAAACCCTAATGTGTAAACCTTGAATTGACCCAAATATTACCCAGAACACAAACCATCTGGAACCACTGCACCTTTCCAAGCCACATGAAAGCCTTGCTCAGTTACTGCCGACTCATATAAAGGCAAGGTGACAATGATGACACAAGTGGTGGCATGGGTACAACCCCTGACAGCACACTGAGAGGAGAACGAGGGGGCCGAGCCCCAGATGTGGCAGGGGTTAAAGGTCATACTGTAGGGGTGCGGATGGGTACCTAAAACCAGATGTCACAAGATGTGTACCCAAAACCAGACGTCACACCACACAAACAGATGAGACCGTGGTGATACTTTAAAGGGATGAAGGAAGCAGATGAGGAAGGAAGGAAGGAAGGAAGGAAGCAAAGAGGCGTCAAAAGGACAGAAGGGAGGATAGAGAGAAGAATGGGAGGTCCTCTGTGACTTGTGCCATATTAATGTGGACCCTCCCAGACCTCCATTAAACTGAGCAAAGCTCATTTCATGATGTGGGGACATCTTTTATGGTGACGCCGCTGTGTTAAGCACATGGGGAACCCTGCGAAGAAGCACGAGGGGTTAATGGGCCTTGTTGCACACAAGGAAGGGGGGGGGGTGATGGAGGGGATGGGGTGATGAAGGGGATGGGGTGAAGTGACAATGCGTTGGTGCAATGAAGCACCCAGCTGGGAAATGGACCCTTACACGAGCTTTAGACAGTGCGTTGTGTGTGTGTGTGTGTCCTAACATCCACACAATCTGACATCTGACAAATCTTCTCTCCATTGTGAATTCATAATAACGTTCGGTATAAATGAATTGATGTATGCATTCATATATTACTGGAGGTCTTTAAAGTGAGTATGGTCCATGGCAAATATGAGCAAACTGAGAATGTGATTGCTAATAAGCACACACACACACACACGCGCACACACACACACGCACGCACACACACACACACAGCTGAGCCTTACCTCATTGCCCTGGACCCAGACTTTTAGAACACTACGCCTATGATGAGATATCGAGCTGGCACTGCACATCGCACACCGATTTATATAGAAGACCATCTCAGTCCCGGGTTTCTATTTTACTGGCGCAGCCTTTCAACTGGGTGAAAAGAGCGGGAAAAAAACCCCACCGAGAGATGGGAGGGAGGCGAACAAAGTTCTCAAAGTTTACAAAATAACTATCAAACACAAAATAAGTGCAAAAACCAAATTAAAGCCTGCATCAGCCTAACAAATCTAATCAAACACGCTTGCTGCTTTGCAGATGCTAAACAAGGGAAAAACTGAAAGCGTTTTATGGGGAAGATGAAGAAAGGGCGAGGGGGGCCTCTTAACAGACCCCCCCCTAGACCCACTTCCCTCCAGTTCTGTATCCGACTGGAATCAAATCTCAGTTTGCCACTGCTTCTCGATAGCGGATCAATTTAGCGTGGCTGGGAACATAGCAGTAAACATCGACGGAGTCATTTTCTGGCATATTAATGTTTACATCCAATCAGCGGGGTGTGGGGGCGGTCTAATTAACTCAATCAGCAGACAGAATGCGGGGAGAATGAAATGCTCACCTAGAGACCACCGCACAATTGATCACTCCAGCCTTACTCTTTAGCCCAATGTTTGTTGACAGCACTTCAGAGCTCGCAGAATTACCCTGGCATGCATATGGTGATTAAATAGCAGTGTGTGGTTTTGATGCGCCTAATTATCTTTTCTGTGTGCTTTACATTCAAGGGAGATTAAAAGTAAAGTTTTTGGGAGGATATGATTGAGCATTTTTTTTGCATTAAAAATTCAATAAAGGTTTTGTTTTTTATCTGAGAAAAGCAAGACATTTCTAACACTAGTGAATGGTTTTTGAATTTACACTAATTTCTCTTCTCTGGCACGAAATTGATCAAGAATTGATTTGGGATGGGGACATGGGAGAATAGGACTAATGCATTACAATGAATTACACGAAGAATTAGCGCGTGTTTCTGTTATGCTCCTGGGCTTTCCTCAGTCTCTCTCCAGCAGCAGACTCATTCTGCTGTGGGGGAGGTTGGAGACAGGTGAAAAGACTGATGAGAAAAAGGCAAAAGCAAAACCCTGTAATAAAAAAATATGTCCTTATCTACTCCGGTCCCAACACACACTACCTCTACGCCTCCCCTCTCTCCTTTTCCCTCTCTTCCTCCTCCTGCTGCTTCTCTCCTCCTCTCTCTCACTTTCTCTTCCGTTTCTTTCCCCCCGCCAACAAGCCCGACCGCCTCCCCTCCTCGTCTATGAAAAATCCGCAAATAAAAAGTTACATTAACCCCGAGCTGACCTTTCCCACGTAATACACTGTGGCCTGATGGGCTGGTCCAGAGCTTCATCGAAAATCTGTCACTCTCCAGCCGTCCCAAGCACTGCCTGGGGAACATTTACCGGATAATTAATATATTAAATGCATGAAAAATAGTTACACAGGGGCCCCTTCGTCAGCTCTTCCTGTGCGAGGGGGGGAAAGAGGGATACAGCCTGTGAACCATCAATATACAAGCTTCCCCCTTCAATGGCCCATCATAAAAACTGCTCATAATTTTATGGCTTCATTCACAGCCCTCGCTGTAAAGGAAGGCCATATTTCCTCGTAATTCACTGGAGCTCGCACACACTTTTTTTTTAATGATTTGGCGGTTTTAAGCCGGCGCTCCGCCGCAATTCTGGAGGTGCTCCAGGCCCCTGATGTGAAGGACGCGCAGGGGTCAGCGGCGCCGGGCGAGCGAGACCGTGACGGAGTGGGACGGCAGCCTCAAAACAGGGCTAAAAATACCCAGCCCACGCTACGCACGCCGTCACACTCTGCCTCGACGGCCACCCAGACACACGCCTTGCACACTGCTCCCATGTCACCTGCTCACCACCCACTATATACTGTACAGTGTGTGTGTGCGTGGGTTTGGACTTGTTTTACTATTGTTGTGGGGACCAGGTTTAAGGAAAACTGGATTTTGAATAGAAACTGAATTTTCAGCCGCCACAGGAAAATCCACACGTGTTTGTATATGTACGTATGATACATAGGCTGCTTGGTGTGTTTCTAGAGGATGGAGGAGACAACTTGCATCAACTGCCATCAACTGAGACAAACACTATGCTTGATTTTTGAAAATGAGAAATTCTTTATTATGAATATTGAAATTAGCATCCGTATTTTTAGTCTGTGAATTTTCTCTCCCTCTAGTCAGTAATTAAACTGTATGCCGCTATTTTCATGGAACATTAACTGTAGATCACGCCGACACAGATGAAGAAACACACAGACATGCGTGTGCAGACTAACACGCATGTGCAAATGCAGACAAACACAGAGGCCTGTGCACACCCGCAAACTGTAGACGTGTACAAATACATTTACACTGGAACTACCGTTGTATTCAAAATATTGTATACATGGAACTACACATTCTGTAAAGACAGACTGGCACACACCAAACAAAGAAATCTATTCACAGTAAGCATTACCTGTACACTCAATACATACACAAAGATTAGGAAGTATGTGAGTCTATAAAAAATAAGAATATTAAGAAACTGTGTTTGACAATATGGTATATCCCACATATTCTGTATATTTCCTTTGAAAAAGGGAACTGCATTTCACACAATGCACTGCCATATACGTAATCATGTCCGAGCGCCTATCTGTTACCAGGAAATATTACCCCCAGAGACCGGGGGCCCTTATTAATAGTCCAATTCATTAAATATGACTGTTGTCAGAGGGGTGGTGGGGTCTGAGGGGGTAGCCAGCATAATACTGGCCTGAAGACAGAAGCGAAAGATCCTGGAATAAGGCAAATTAATTTTCTAGAGCTAACGGCCCCGATTTCGCCGAATGACATTTTGTACCGTTAGCATTTTATAATGTGACACAAATGGTGCTGGGGTGCAATTTAAAACCCAAACACTGAACCAGAAACCACGTTTGAGGGGGTTCCTCTGCTACTTTATGGGTAAGCAACTCCTCCAGCTGAAAGTTCATCCTTTTTAGTGCCTCAGCTTTCTGGCACCACAGTATAGCCATTCTATCCAGAGAAGGAAATTCTATACACTTAAGGTAACTCAACTTAAATAAGTTGATTGAAATATCCATTAATTTAGGCTTAAATATGAATCTTAAACACTTTTATTTGAGGAGATTAAAGTTGTGTGAAGAATGTAACTATTAATAAACCAGGTATGTTTGAATCTACAGTAGCGTATACTGTCGATACAGCAGTAGGAACAGAACCCTATTATGCTCCTTCTAGACTGCATTGATCCGTTAGCTGTACAATAGGTACCATAGTGAAAGCACTGATGACCTAATCTTGGTGACGCTTCTGATAAGGGAAATAAAGGTTACTACATGTAGGTACACAGGTTATCAGATTCCAGTGGCACAAGCCAAATGCAAACCGCAAAATGTAATCTAATAGTGGTGGCATTATAAATTGAAGCGTGTAATGAACAATAAACAAAAAAGTGATTGCGATTGTATCATGCAGCTCTGGTACGTCGTAGAAGGTGTTTATCAGACACCAAGGATGGTAAACATTTAATAAAGAAATCAACGCTTGTCCTACACATTGTCTCTTGCAATCGTAAACTCATAACATTCTCCTCCTGAAAATGGTTACCACACAACGTGACTTCCCACAATCACAAATATATGGAGCAAATGAAGCTGCTTTTGATACACCACACAAATGTAATCAAGCAGTGCAATCTTTACTCTTAACAAAACTCATTTCAATATGAATAAATCGGAATTTCTTCTTCCGTCTGTAAAGCACAAGCAGCACGTGGTGTGTTATTTCGTCAGAGTTTTTCAGTTTCCATAGATTTGTTTGAGAAGTCCCCAGCGTGCCCCCTCACTGTAGATCACGCATTACGGAAAGGCCGAAAAAGGAACAAAACACGTGTTGTCCTCGCGTTAATTTCCAATTAATCCCTGTTTATAAATCGCATTGGCAAATGAACCCAAATCTCCGGTTTAGACAAGGATGTGATTGGCCTCCGCCACCTCTCAATCCCCCACCCTCTGCTTGAGGGGCAGAAATATGTATGCCTCTATTTAAATAAGGAAGACAAGAACAGAAAACTAGCATTCGTCGCCAAACGGGCGAGCCAAACTGGCAAGCCAGCATTCTGAGAGTACAATACAGAGTATAGGTGATCCCGGAGAGCTTGCGCTAAGCAAGCCTAATCCTGTTGACTAAGAATGGGCACGAGGAGCCATGCCAGGCTGCATCGTGGCTCAGTCTACACAAAACACCGGGGGAATTACTCACCATGGCAGGGTGGTCCCTCCAACCACAAGCCCCTCTGCTGCCGCCGCCTCTGCCACCAGTGGCTGCCAACGGGCACCGGGGGCTGAGGGGCGTAGGGGGGGTGCGAGCCGGCACCTCTCTCCCCACTTCACGCCTGATCTCCTCATCCATGCCCACCTTGACCCACTCTGAGGGTTGTGAGCTAAGAGTTTGGAGTCGGGGGGGGAGAGTCACATTATTGTTACAGTACTGTGCAGAGTGACATGCAGGTCGTGTAGGCAGCATTCGGATGATTTGTTGATGACATTTGGGCGATCTTAGTACATCCATCTCCAATTACAGAGCCAAGTCAAAACTGGCCAGAAAAATGAGCAAGGGACGACACAGGAAACATCTGAAGAAGGCCTCTCAGATGTCGCCATCACAGGGCGTAGCAAGTGGCTAGAAGTGGCAAGAAACCTGTTGGAATCTCACTTTCTCCACACTAATACTCATGAAGATTAACTTTCCCTTTGAATCCGAAAAGACTATAAACGGATGTTAAGTGACAACCCCGTATTGTTCCCCCAAGTGCACGTGTCAGTCCTAATTCCTTGAGCTCGTATTAACAAGCCATCAGCGCACCGTCGCAGCCCAGAGACTGAGAGCCCGGGTGTGATGGAGACTTACCCCCGACTCCTCCGCTCCTCAGCTGAGATCTTCCCGAGGCATTACGCTGGAGTGGCATCGCTTTAATACCATCATCTAGATTAAGGACGATCTGGAGAGAATACACAAAGGGAGACATTATTAGCCCTTTCCCTTCACTACTCTTACAGTTTGCCTTTAACATCCCCCTGCCCCCCCCCCTCCTCCTCTCCCTTTAAACGATTGAATATTACCCAGCTAATCATCTCTGGTGCAGGTTAGCGAGGCCATGTAGTGGAACGCCCTCCACTGTGACCACCAGAGGCCTCTACTCGGCCATTAGGATGGAGCAATACAGACGAGGAAGGAGGGACACCTTGGGGGGCCGTAAGTAGAACCCCCCCTCCACCTCCTTCCATTAAATCATTCTCCTCCCTCTCTCCTCCATCTCTCCCTTCTCCCTCTCATTCCCCCCTCCTCGGGGTGCCTCTTTATGAGGTGTGTCCTGATCGCCTAACAGACGGCGAGCTAAAGGCCAGTCGTCCCACTCGGCTGCTTCCAGGGTCCAGTTACTGATACTGCCCCCCCACCCCCATCCCCCCCCACCCCCAGCATGCACAATAAGTACACTCTATAAACACACACTGGACAAACACACACAAACATGTAAACAAACACATGCATGCACCATGTTAGAGATCTCTAGGCGTTTTGTCTTGGTTAGTAAGGTTGGGCTATTTCACAGCTAGTAGATTTAAGCTACTGTGGATGACTGTGTGTATGTGTGCGTCTGTGGGTGTGTGGGAGCGTGTCTGTCGCATGGAGCTTCCCCCAAAAATGGATCCATATCACAGGCTTCACGTCATAGCTCAAGCAATCAAGGCCACAGGGGGAGCTAGGGAGGTCTGGCTTGCATGAGTAGCGAGTCTCAAAGACTGACAAATCCCATCGACAGTGTGTTGTCTAATGCTCACAGGTTTAAGTCTGCCTGGAAATAGGCGGGAAATGGCAGGTTGCATTTTCATGCAATCCGCATGGCTAAAGCCATGGGCCTACAGGGAGCACATCCATGGCAGAAAAGCCTTCAAACATTCAGGAAGGAGAAACATAATGCCCTCATACCAGAGGCGGGGTGTCATAAGGAAATGAAAGATGTGCTATGTTGGACGGAGTCTAAAATGAAAATGTTCTGATACAATTAAAGAGGGAAACTAAGATAAGAGAGCTACCTACTCACACTTAGCTAGTGTATTATGAACATTGTCTTGGTTTAAATAATTGTACAACAACAACCAAAAACAATGAAGAAAGCCTAAACATCGCCATACATGGATTATTTGTATTATTGCAGGAAACAACGCATGTAAGTATTAAGTATAACGTGAACTTATTCTGATTCTGTCACAGAAATACCTGTTCAAATCAGGTGTGGCAAAAAAAAAGTGGTGAAAAACTTTAGTAAGCTAACGTTTGTCAGAATATACAATGCGGTCTGTGATAAACATGGTATGTTGTACTGTATGTGTTGTGTGTGTTGGTGTGTGTAGGAACAGCCCCAGGCCCAGCAGCTGTGAGCAGATGTCAGTGTAAGTGAGCGGGGGACTTGGGAGAGAGAGAAATGTGGCTAGGCCAACCCTCTAATTTACGCATGAGTGGCGCTGCACCACCCATATTTACATTTAAATTGATGTTTCAGATACTTAATTAAAGACGAGGACTGGGCTCTTCTGGTCGGCGGCAGTTTCTTCCTCACCCTCCTCCTCCTCGGCAGGGCTCACAGACCCGCTTCACTGGAACCTGGAGCGCTTCCCCAAACCCGTCGGAACATTTCACCGGAGGCCGGTTAATGACAATGGACCCTGTTCCCTCTATGGTAATTTCGAGCTACATTACTGAACATGCAATGCCCCCTGGTGGATTCTAATTTCAGCCTGTACTTACACAACGCACATCCTCCATCTGCTCGTGTCTTAAGATGACAGCCATTCGCCCTGATAATGCTTCCAGACGGCCAGACGGGTCAGAGGAGCCAGCCAAGGAAAACAAAAGACTAAACTAGGAGCTACAGGAGGCTTACTCGCTGGGAGGTTCATGATTTGCAACAGGCACGGGCGACTTAAACTTGACACTTCCTAAGGCCCACAGCACAATTCGGGGCGGTTCTTGTTCAGTCCGAAGCACTCAATCGAAACCAATAAGGGTCCAAAAAGAAGAAGCTGACGCACCAGAGCGGAGCAGGAGCTGCAGCAGGCCCACTCTGACTAAATGATGAAAGGATACTAGAACACTCTGATGATGATCCGAGGGCTCAAACGAGGCCATGGCCTTAATACAGTGGCTCTCCTCTACTGATGAAGCACTGTCCCAGCGTGCAACTCTTTCCACTGCCCCGTATCCTCCGAGGGGGGCCCTTGCCACCCATAGGCCGGCCCCCTTCTGACACTTAGTCCCAAACAGCCTTTTAATAGATTTTAAAAGAGGGTTATTAACATTACCTGCTAATTATGTTAAGGACCTAATTAGGGAAAGAGGAAAAAAGGCATTTTTTGTCTAATTAGGTTTTCTTTCTAAGTACACTGATAACCAAGGGAATGCTGAGATCTCTGCAGAAATGAGAGTGCAATGAGCCAGGGAGAGCCTCCTTCGGAAAAGGAGTTAACCCTTTCATCAGCAACTTGACTCCATTAACAGAGCCCAGGCAGAGTGCAATTACCACCCAAATCGTTTATTTAGGATGTGTTTATCTGGAGTGGGGCTGCATCATTTAGCGCGTTATAAACTCAATACCGACTTCATTAGCGATTACAGTCAGTGGGTGGTAATACCTGCCTGATAGCTCACTGTAGGCTGATGCTATCAGACCCCACCACCGAATTACAAGGAAGGAGACCTAATTTTTCAGCCGTGGCGCTCATTCCCTGCTGTTTCCTCCACTCAAAGGGGTGCTGCCTCAGTCACTTGGCCAGGCCTCAGCTACGACATGAGCGTGGGATGAGACAGCATGCATAAGGCGACCCAGCCACAACAACAAGCCAAACACTGGTAGAGCAGGGCATTACAGGAATTACACCCAGTTTTCACAAAGCTCAATTAAAACCCAGTCAGCACAATGAGGAAAGACTAAATGACACTTCAGCAGACGTGACATAATTGCCCGTGACTAAACACAACTAAAACAGGCACAAAACATTGTTTGCTGACAAAACAACGAGAGAAATAAACTAGACAAAACCTCACTAACGGAGACACAGCAACAACTGAAGAAACAAAACTAAATGGTCGTCAAATAAATATATGGGGTGAAAAGCACACTGTTGCACTGTACCAGTTCTTCACAAATCTTGCTGGCACCTCAGATAGTTATTTAGAGACCACAGAGGTACTGTACAGTATTGTACTGTACAGAAAGGAGCAACTTTAACATGTCAAACACAGAAGGCACAAGGGATCACAACGATAAAATAATAGGATTGACTGAATAACGCACAGTGTTCCATGTATTGTGATTATGAAGTAAAAGTACTAAAGAAGGGAAAGCCTGTACACCTCTGGTTACTCTGCACACAGTGTTGATAAAGCACTAAAACACTTACACTTGTGTCCAGTACAACTACATGTTTAATTTACTACCCATCAAAACAAAAAGGTTCTATCGTGACAAAGGCAATTCCTGTGTGTCTGGAAAACTGAAGGGACAAGTGGTGAGGATCTTTGGGAGGGAGGGGACGGGAGGGTCCCCCAAGTGCCCCTAAATGGAATCTGAATGAACCCTCCGAGCCGGTGGGTCCGCAAGAGCAAGACAGCCCCCGCCATTACGGGCGAAGGCCCTCCTTCACCCGCACACCTCCAAGCTCACGTCTGTCATTATCGCTTCAACCTCCCGGGGTAGAAAGGTTGTGCAGTCGGAGGAGGGAATAAGCGCAGCGGAGGAAGGGAGGTGACTAGCACTTACTGCTCTGTAGCATGACATTCTCCAGACCGCCACGGTTAAGGGGAAGTGGGGGCAAAATAGCAGCCTTCTAAATTGACAGAGTCGGACACTGTGTTTAAGAGTGATAGCTGATCGTAGGCTAGTGGTGATGTCCAATTTTATTTTGAAGCCAACGATTCATAAATAGACAGACGACTGTGGATATACGTGTCATAGGTGACTATCTGCCTGTCATTCTTGAGCGTTTCTTTTTCACCTTACAGGATGTCCGGGGGCTGTGATGTGGGTTAAAGGAGCTCTTCACCCTCACTTTGAATTGAAATTATTGAAATGATATTAATGTTCCATATCCTGGGAAATTGCAGATGAAATTGATGTCCGGCAATTGAAGGTTGTGCTCGTATCTCATAGTTATAAACATTTTGTCATGGAGTATCCTGCACTTTGATGACACAGTTCCCCAAAAATATAACATGAGAGGCAAATCATCTGAATAGCAACAATGTATGAGATCAATTGAGTGCTACTTAAACAAATGTTTTACATTCAAATTGATACAAGTAGCAGCTAGCCTGTCAATGTTTTTCCTCAAGGAACATGTAAATCAAACCATATATTCCCCTAAACAGCTATTTGATCACAATCATTTGTCCAGTCACCTTCAGTTTCAAGGAGGAGAGAGGAGGGACGAAGCCTGCAATATGGAAATAACTTGTGGATAATTTCAGAGCCCGTGCCAAATTCCTCTGTGTGACTATTGTGTACGTCGTATCTCTTTTGACTACTAGATCTACCTTCCACATATTATTGCTTTTAGAAAGAAGGCATTACTTTAAGTACTGTAACTATTTATGCACGCCATTTTCAGCTCGGCCTCCACACACTAGACATGGTTCTGTTCCTGAGCGAGCTGCACCAGACAGTGAAGAACTCAACCTAACACAAGCCCTGGGGGGCTGTTTGGCAAGAATGTTTACTGTTTACTGGACCCCAGCCCTGGTCATGGAAAGACAAGATGAATTTGACAGCTAATGTAAAAATAACAGACAATCGTAAATCAGGGAAGCGGGCGTGAGTCGATGATGAGAGTTAATCAATACGGGCCTGACTTTGCCATTGTGTGGAATGGCACTTCATTTATTACTGGGGACTTGGAGGAGACACATTATTCACATTAGAGTATGCACACTCGGTGAAGGGATGGAGAGAGAGAGAGAGAGAGATGAAGGGAGGGAGGGAGCAAAATACTGTGAAAGGAGGGCGGGAGGGAGGGAGGGAGGAAGAGGTTGCTTAGTCACCGCTGTTGGCAGTTACATGCTGGGGCCCTGCTCGGACAGAGTCTGGCCTTAGCAGCGTGGAACATGGTGCATTGCAGGGACTCCATCAGATACTGTGACCACTTCATTGACAACATTTTGAAAATGCAGTGCATTCGGTGTATTGTATAGCGTTGTCATTTTCATAATCACTTCTTTTTTTGACAGTAATCATTTGACTTCAGAATTTGCATTTTACCGGGCCAATAGCAGCCAATGCTACTATACACACCACACTGCTTAGCACTTTCACCGTTGGGTGACATTCACTTCCTAAGTCAAACCCTATAGTTGGCCCACACACATAGTGTTGGACATATTTCCAGCTAAGTTAAGGAAATTGCTCTTTTGGAGTGGAGAGCGGGCAGCTGCAGAGGCAGAAGTAGCACGGTATTAGAGACTGCTCCACAGTGCAAGCTAGAGGGTGCGTTGGCTGATTTGAGTGGCTCTGGCTGAGCTCCTCTGGGGAAATCGGGGCCCTGAGAGTGGGCTGCTGATTTACTCCAGGCCTAGGCTTGTCTGGCTGATGAGCTCCAGGCAGGCTGGGCCCCACGCGGAGGGATTGGCTCCGACCAATATGTTCCCTTCCACTCTAGAAGACAAGGCTAATATGCTGGAACCTCAGTCTCCACACACACACACACACACACACACACACACACACACACCCCATCTTCCTTCATTTAAGATTCTCTCTCTCTATCTCTCCAGCCTCCTTCACTCTCCCATTGCTTTCTTCCCCTTCATATCGGACCCTCTCTATCTGTCGCTTTCTCTCTGTGTCTGCATCCCCCTCGCTCTCTCTCCCTTCTCATATCAGGACCTCTTTTTCCATCTGGCCTCATCTGGGGCCCCTCTCCTCTCCACTGCAGAAGCTCTCTCTCATCCCTCTTCTCCTGCTACCTCCCCGTGCTGCACTCATTTTTCCTTCACCTGAGGCTCATTCCCGGTCCGGGGGAATGTATGGCTTTATTTGTACCGTGCTGGAGTTTTATTGGATTCCTATTGCCAGGGAACAGGAGAACACCATTTCAGATTAATCAAGGGCCAATTTAATTCAAAATTCATGAAGTGGGCATCCGTCAACGTGCCGGCTCCAATGTGCTCCATGTGTTCTCCAAGTGCTCCCTTAGAGCATCGGAGAACATTGGTAACTCCTGTTCCATTTCCAACCCTGATTAGAACATAGTGGTTGGTTTCCTGTGGCTCGATACTGGGTTTCAACTGAGAGATCTCACCTTTTTTTCCATTGGCAAAGGTGCATCATTAAAATACACTGGTAGAGCGCTTTCTCATAAGGGCTGACTCATCTCTTCCATCTACAATCAGACACCAATCCATAAAGGGAAGGAGAGCCGGACACCTGCTTTAATAACTCTCTTGCTACATCTTTGAGAGGCGTTTTGTAACCAGTTATTGAGCAGTCTTGTACTTGTCGCTGTAAAACCGGAGCCCTATTTTGGTGGTGCAGATCAATGAGTTAACAGCTGAAAACAATGTAATATAGTGAATCTAAGGGTAAGAAGCAAAAATAAATTAAGTACAAAACATTTTTATCGTTCCCCAAAATCTGTTTATGTACCGTAAATGAACAGTACAAACTATAAACATTTATTATTATTATTTATGTTTATGAGGCCATCTGAGAGTTGTTAAGCAACACAGACAGCTCAGTTTCAGTAGAATTTCAATTTCAGGTTTTTTGGAGTGTGCCTATTCTTTCCAGACAATTATGCTTCAGCAATCCTGTTCCAGCCAACGCCATCGGCGCTCTGGAAACCAGCGCAAATCAAACTTCAGCCAGAGCAAAGTCCAGACAGAAGAATGTGGGGCAGTGTTTCTCATATTCACTACTACAACACATAACACCTGCACCAGTTAATTGCCCAACACATGCACACCATCATCTGCACACAATGTTCGTCCACCTAGCCCCACATCCCACACCCACCCTCCACACCCAACTGCCAGGCCGACCCCAACCCCCCCACACCCAACCTCTCCACTGACCCTCACAGCCAACCCCCCCACACCCAACCTCTCCACTGACCCTCACAGCCAACACCCCCACACCCAACCCCCAGACCGACCCCCGCCCCTCACACCTAACCCCACACCTCACCCCCAGACCCCTGTTTTTGCCCTGACCTCCGAAAACCGGTTGGAAAATTTCACACAATCTCCCTGCACAGCAGTGGCTGCAGCAGTGCTGGGAGCCAATATGTTGCCATAATTGGGCCTGTAGCGGGGGCAGAGTCCAAGGCAATTAATCCTTTCCTCCTCTGTTGTTTGCGCCCCCGGATGGCAGTGACAGGGTGCAGAGTAATTGGACTAGATCGCCCTTGTCCCCTCCGCTTTACATTAATATCCCTCCGCCTTGGACTGTAATCCCGGCCAGGTCGAGATTCCCGCCGCTGCCGCCAATATCCACTCAGTCTCTCTCGCCCGCTCCCCGTCTCCCACCTGTCAACTCCCCTTCACCAGCCAAAGAGGGCTAGAGTACTGTCAGATGAAGGGAATAGATAGACGCCATTGGAATGGGGAAGGCGGCCGAAGGAAATGAGATGGAAAGAGAGGGAGCCGTGAAAACCAGAGGAAGGTCCCAAGCAGCATTTTATATACCTGTAAGCTGTCAACCGAATTTTAAAAACATAGATCACATTTATACATGGATCCCAACCGGATGCTGACGGAGACTGATCATTTTGTGTGTTTGTAAGTGTGTGTGTGTGTGTTGAGGGGACTGCCCTGACAAATGTTCTGACAAATTCAATATCCTTTAACAGGGAGGAAAGATCACATGAAGGTGTAGGGTCAAAGGTTGAACAGGTTGAAGGGTCAGATCACAACCAGTGTGGAAGTTGTAAAAACTAAATGCCAGTTGACTGTATCAAGGCTGGACGCATACAAGCACAAACACACCATAACATTCACACAACCTCTCCTTTTCTCTTTCTTCCCTCTTATCCTCCTCATCCTCCTAATTTCCTGTAATCCCCTGAAAAATCGTCCCTTTCTGCAGTCTTCCAGGTGCTCTCGCTTTGCCTTTCCCTCCACCTCTCTCTCTCTCTCTCTCCCTCTTTCTCTCTGGCTCCTATTCTGGGCAATTTCTAATCTCCTTCAGCGACTCTTCTAAGCCTAGGTGCGCTTCAAAAACAAATCAATAGGAGTATAATAGCACCGCACATGCTTTGTAATTTTGATATCATTAGTTTTCTTTTTTCCCCTCTGAGCTTCCTTCTCATGCATCAAGAGAAAGAGAACGGGGCGGGCGAGAGAGAGAGAGAATACAGTAGAGCGCCCCTCGCAAAGTTTATTTAGTATTCTATGAATTTCAGATCAGTTATTTTTCGTAATGACACAGCAGTGCGTTTGGGGGAGGGAGGGGGGGGTTGTGCGGCGTAGGCGAGGGGAAGAAAAGGGAAAAATCAATAGGGGCTGCCGTATTTTCCCCGGCATGGCGGAGCAGGGGATCCATTGTGGAGGAATTATGATTTATGTCAGGGGTGGAAGGGCCGTCAGGGTGCGTCAGGGACGGAGGTGTGCGCCAATAATGATTAATGCCCCCCCTCTGTCCCGGAGACAACACAGCCAGCACTCTCCCTTTCTCCCACCCTCCCTCCACCTTATTCCTTCTCGCCCCCACCCAGCCAAAACACCTTCTTTTCTTTTTTTTTCTCACTCACACACAAACGCACACACACACACACACACACACGTGTCCAGCCTCAGGGAATCCTCTTAGCAGGCCATTCTAGGAGAGGCCCACCTCTATTTTGGTTTGTTCTGTCTTTTCCCCTCCCTCATCCCCTATCTTTCTCATTCTCTTTGCTCCCTTCACCCGTCACCCCCCCCCCTACCTACCCCCCCCATCTACCCTAACCTCCCCCCTTCCTTTCCCTCCGTTCTGTCACTCTCTCTTTCACTTGGGCTGCTGTGCGGGGCAGGGCGTGGGGTGATGGATTCTCAACTCACCAGCCGAGGGGTAGCAGGACAGGGGCGGTCACTTTTAAGCCGGGCGTCAGCACTTTGTCTCTGCCAAAGCTGTCAGCACTCAGAGAGAGAGAGAGGGAGAGAGGGAGAGAGAGAGGAGAGGGGAGAGAGAGAGAGAGAGAGAGAGAGAGAGAGAGAGAGAGGAGAGAGAGAGAGGGGGATGAGCGAGAGAGGGATAGAAAGAGAGAGAAAGGGAAAGGTAGAGGGTGAAAGACAGTGAGACAGTTGTGTGTGTGAGAGAGAGAGAGAGCGAGAGAGAGAGCGAGACGAGAGAGAGTGAGAGAGTGAGAGAGAGAGAGAGAGAGAGAGAGAGAGAGAGGAGAAAAGGGAGGGAGACAGAAAGAGACCGAGATAAGGCCCTTGAAGGAAATGAATAGATGGAAGAGCCCCGGACGACGGGGGACAGGAAGAGAAATGAA
Source organism: Mallotus villosus (assembly GCA_903064625.1). NCBI lineage: Eukaryota > Metazoa > Chordata > Actinopteri > Osmeriformes > Salangidae > Mallotus > Mallotus villosus. The sequence continues at coordinate 73,573 of CAEFZP010000653.1, forward strand.
GTAAAGCAGAGAAGGGCGCTCATCCTCTCTGTCAAGTCAGTGGCCACATCATAGACAAAACATTGAGGAGTTAGTTTGTGTCTGCTGTGAGCCCGAAGCATGTGGCTTAACTGTCAGACACACACATTCCCACAGTACCCCATCTCCCTTTCTCTCACATGTACACTGCACAGTACACCCAAAAACAATCTGGAGTATTGTGCTTTTTTACTGGCTTGATTATACCATGGTCAACATTTCCAATCGCCAACTACATGGTCACAAGCTTCATTTAGTCACGTGCAGAGACTAATGCATGGACGACGATCTTCTCCATTTCACCTTTGGTCCACTTCAAGAACAAGTGCCGCTAGATTGAATTTCAATAAGCGGCACACAGCACACCCAGGAGACATTCAGAGCCACTCGTGCCTCCGTTCTGTGCGGGCTATTGAAGGGAGACAGTGGTGTGGAACGCCAGGCTCCAGAACAGTCCTTATCATTACCTGTGAGGGCGGCCGAGCACCCTGTCAACTAGATTCAAATGTGCAGTATTGTAAATTGGACAACATTTGGGGGTATGGAGAGTTGTGGGGAAGGTTGCTCTTTGTATCTACATCTCACATCAGAACCCACCACATGTATGCACATGTTACTGTTTGTATGCACATACAAAAAAATAAAAACAATCAGGAAATTATAAAAAAAAGATATGAAAATGTGTTAGAAAAGAGATAGACAATCTCAGGCGTCTTCTTTGCTTTCGGGATGCAAGAGAAAGTCAAGGCAGAGATTTCACAGGTAAAAAGGGAGAGGGAGATAGTGAAGCGGAATAAAAGAGAGAGTGCTAGAAGAATAGATGTTAGTAGCATAGAAAGGGGCACCGGGTACAGGAGCGCGGCAGAGCGAGGGAAGGGAGCCGGGGCTGAAAACCTCATTTCCACCCTCCACTGACTCCCTCTCTACCTCTGTGTAGATTACCCTACAGCTCACGAGGCTAGTGTGTATGTCTGTGTGTGTGTGTGTGTGTGTGTGGAGGTGACACTCAAAAAGTATATATTATGTACGCACACTTATACAAACACTGAAGTCAGAGTCTAGCAGCAGGGCACACATTGACACAAACACCATAGAGCACGCTCAAAAAGCCACTAAAAGCACCTGTGTGTGTGGGTGTGTTTGCTTGTGAATATTTGTCTGTGCCCTCCTTGAGCATTGGGCCTTTGAGAAGCCACAATGTATGGCCTACTGTACTTCACCGTTCAATAGCAAGCCAAACTGAACCAGGAAGAAAAGGGAAAGAGCAGGCACAGAGCAAATGTGCTTTTACCCAATGGGAAACATCATAGAGATACGTCAAAAAAGGTAAGCCCTGTATTTGCGTGAACACCAATTGTCTGTGTATATTTCAAGGGCCTTTTAAGTTCCATGGTTCCAGGGTCTTCTAACTTGTAGCTCCACCATTACTGTTGTCCATCCTTATGTATCTCAGCACAGGCCGAGTGTATGTGGCCAAATCCCTTTCAGATCACATCTCAAGGGTTTGGGGAGAGCCATTTCTACCAAGGATAGGACTGTTTTTGTAAGGGGGAATTGTGAGTGTTGTACCACCTGAAAGAGAGTGGTTTCCTTGACTTTCAGTTTGTCTGCTTACTTCACAGTAGACGCTGCAGGCTCTACACACACTCTCCACACATGCCAGTGTGGTGTTGTACAGCCTCTGTGAGTGGACTGAAAGGAGGGAGTTTTCATGTCACTTTAAGCAACTGGGCAGATAAGTACTTTTCTCCGTCTACTGAGTTATGTGATACTTTGCAAAGTGCCTTCTTAAGAGGAAGCAACAAGAGCACAGGAACAGCTGTGCCTTGTATGAGCAGGATGACGATTTCAGTGGAACTGGAATTTACTATCGGTCTTGGACAACATTTCTGAAGTGTTTAGAGGCAGTATGACATCCAGGAAAACTGTAGAACCAACAACTACAAAAATGAGTTTCTGCGAGTGTATGGAATGAAATGTCTTGTGTCTCTCCTCCGAAACATTTTGGACCTCCTATACGGTGTCTTTACCCTAAAGCAATCTATAAGATTTGAATTTTACTTACAGTGAAACTCTTTTGTCCATGGGTGAGAAGCAATGAGCTCATTTTGCTACTAAATATAGAGCTGGGAGACTCGGAGTCAGAGTTCCTGTGTCTCTGGGGCTGAGAGGTGCTATTCGACAGTTTGACCTAATTTACCGCCATCAAAGTGAGGGCTGGCGCTACAGGCTGGCACAGGCAGAGAGTGTGAGTGAGAGAGAGAGAGAGAGAGAGAGAGAGAGAGAGAGAGAGAGAGAGACAGAGAGAGAGAGAGAGAGAGAGAGACAGAGAGAGAGAGACAGAGAGAGAGAGTGAGAAAGAGATAGATAGACAAAATGTGTGCCTTCTTTTATAAGTATGTCTGTAGGTGTGAAAATATTTGCCCGTGTATGCATGTCTATGACTGCTTGTGCAGGTGTGTGTGTGTGCGTGTGTGCATGTGTGTGTGTGTGTGTGCATGTGTGTGTGTGCGTGTGTGCATGTGCGTGTGTGTGTGTTGCGCACAAGTAGCCCATCCGCAGGAAAATAGAGCAGATCCCAGCGGTGAAACTATTACAGCCTGTGAATTATAAAACTATTAACCAGAATGTAACTTCCAATTAAAAGATGATTCAACATTGAGATCTGATGGATGAATTTTGATTAAGTGGAGACCCCATTAGGAGCGAGGGGAGATGGACGCCAGTCGGCGGTGGCTCTACTTAAAAAGCCACGGTCTAATAAAGATTTGTCTCTTTTTTGGGCAAATTAGGGTTAATTACTTTAAATAACATGGCTGGGAGCACACTAAAAAGTGATGTTGAAATTCTCAGGACATTTGAGGGTGGATGGAGAGGTGGGCACGCTTGTCTAGCTGCAGGTATGGCAGACTGGTAATGATCTGCTATACACGTTAGAGTATGCACACAAGAACGGAAGAACATACAGCACACGTATACTAATATTTTGGGGTGTCTAATCTATTCTGGGTTATACCAGTTTATGTCTATTCTCCTATGCTGGACTATTGGAAAATGACATATGTTGTTTTATGTTACAGCAGATAGTATTAACTGCATTGCAGAATCTTATGGTTACAGAATCCCAAGAAAGAAGCAAACCAGCTATCATTTTTCCAACCAGACTCACGACACCTAAGCACCTACGTATACTCATAAATGATGCAAAGTGTTCTTCATCTATTAACCAATGTTGTGCAAATTTGTGCATGTGTGTGTTTTCAGAGTCTGATGGCAAGTGTCTCTGTGGCACGCTGTGATGACAGCTGATGTTGTCTGTCATCGATTGGTCAAACACAGAAGTGTTAGAGTAGCGACCAACAGGCATGGCTTTCTGAGTTCACACACACTCGCACGATAGTACATTCACACTACACAAACAAGCTTGGTATTTACCTCACACACCCATGTATCAGTACAGCATATCAAGATGGAAGAGGCTTCCAGCTATAGGGCCCTATCTTGCACCCAGCGCAATTGACTTTGTCAGTGACGCAAGTATCATTCCTATCTTGCACTCGGCGCAAAGCGGATTTTTCCCTCCACGGGCGCACGTCGAAATGACCTTGCGCTCCCGGGGGCGGTTTTAGCGAAAAAGGAGGCGTGTTCCGGCGCAAACGTTCTTGGTGCTATCTTGCGGTTTCCGAAAAACCATTCCGCCACTGACCAGGAAAAAGGTGGTTTAAAGACAATGGCGCATTATTCAGATACTATTTTAACGGCGCAAGCTTGGTCCGTGCGCACTGCTGGCGAAGCCAGGGTATTCTTCCTGCGAAACTACGTATTGTTTTGATTTATTGTATGGCTAGCTGTGTTACATTTCGTTCATGTCAATGATTAATAAGATGTTCATGAGAAATCTGTATGTGTATGAAATCTGTATGAAATATGTGGCAATTTACCCCTACGCCTGTTTAACCGAAGCTAATTTGGGTAGGTTTCTTCTCCCATGCACATCAGAATCAGAATCAGAATTCGGTTTTCAATTTACTGTGGCAGGAAGGTGCAAACAGGTCTTAAATTAAGTTAAAAAACAGTTACACTAATTCTAAGAACTAAGCAATTAAAAAAATATATATATGTCAAAATAGGCTACATTTGAATGAGCAGCATGAGTGGGCAACTTAGTGCAATGACACTGCTCTGCCTTTCCCATACAATGTCACTTCTCTATCGTTTACGGTCCTGACAAGAACGTCCGTCTCCTGTGAACCGCTGGCGTGCGCCTGGCAAATCCGCCGTTATAATAGCAATCCGCCATGGAACAAGCGCTGCTCTTAAAGGGAATGTGAGATGACGCTCTGATTGGCTTATTGCACGTTACGCCCAAACCACACCCATTAGTAATGTAGCTACCTCTTTTACATTTGCGTCAGGCGCAAAGTCATTTATCCCGCTGCTAAAATAGCAACCGCACCGGAGTCCCGCCCACTTGCGCTTTGCGCTTTGCGCTTTGATACTTGCGTTTCAGATCGTCAAAATAGGGCCCATAATGTTAACATAATCTTACCCATTTCCACATTCCTCCGGTTACAAACCAATGTGCCATACTCTTACTCTAACTAAAACACAAAAGAGACTTAATTGATGCTTGATTTTTTTCTCCCTGCATGCACGTCAAAAAATGTTACGCCAGCCAGTCAGAGTTGCAGAAGCCGACGTCCTTCCAGTGTCAGCTGACTCTGACCATCATGTAATCGATACACCATTCCCCTCTCCCTGATTTTGTTTGTAAGGTCTGCCTGCGACGGACGAGCGAAAGCTTAAAGGCGCTCAAGGGAATCAAAAGGATGGGCTTCCACACCACTCCACGTGTTTCAGGAAGTCATTCCACCTTCCCTTTCACATGTTACTTTTCAATTTGTAACCAAGGAGTCGAGTGGTCGGGTCTCTGTCGGCCCTTCGGAATGAAAGAAGGAAAGGGGGGGGCGGGGGTATGGAGTAGGAAGACTGTGTAATTGACAGTGACAGAGAGCAGTCAGACATTATTAGTTCAGCCTTAGTAAGCAGTTCATTACCGGCTGGGTTGAAGAAAAGCGTTGGATGGGGGGGGGTGGGGGGGGTGGTTGAGAGGAGGAGATCCGTGGAGACTTTGTCGGAGGACACTGTATCTCAGGAGCTGGTGATAATTAAAGGGAAGAGGGGTAAGGCCAGTTGGAGGAACATGTCTGATTGCTTTTCTGTCTCCATTTGGTTTGAGCCAAGAAATCTGTGCGCTCACAGGTCCAGTTGTCCTTTGGTTCTCAGGATTGTAGCGGAGATAGGAAGAGCACCCTCGTCCCCGACTACAGACACCAGCTACGTCTGAGAGAACATACACAGAGTGACATGTCCAGGACCAAGACAAACGGAAACAAGTCACCCAGGACACCCATTGGGTGAAGCTGTTCAGCCCTTCAATATCTACACCGTCTAAGAACAAACTGAGAGCACACTCGTCTAAGAATTACGGAAGGCTTTGAGTCCACACAAAGATCAAACCCAAATGTAACATGTAAAATTAACGGTAAAAGGAGGCTGTGTGTGACCATTGTCAACAAACCTGTCTGGTTTATCGTCCACATCCCTGTAACCATGGTGGCTCCTCAGGACAAGATCCCTCCTAGCACACCCCTGAGGAGGATGGAACATGGTACAATCCAGTCTCCCTAACCTTCCTCCTCTGTGCACACAGTGCTCTCAATGACTGGGCGCATAACGGAACTCATAAGGTGTGTGTGCTCGACTGCTCACATTGCCATAAGGCAAATAGCATAGAGAAGTTGTGAAATTAAAAGAAGGCAGGCAAACAGGCAGGCAAACAGGCGGGCAATGAACCAAGCTGCTGCTCTAATGTTCTACTTATACAGCACACAGACGCACACAGACTCCCCAGAACCAGCGCTAAGCTCTTGGTGAAACCCCGGGGGCTGAGGTGTGGACCGAGCCTGGCGGCGGTGAGCAAACACGGAGCGTCTCAGTCCACACACATGCATGCAGCACGCCCCTCTCTTACTCACACACATGCAAACACATACGCATGCACACACACGCATATTCCCCGATGCAGTGTTCCGCATTGTCTCCGCCAGCCGGCTGAAATCTCCCAAAGCTAGACGGCACTGTTCAATCTTCAGATGCGAGCGAGCACGCACACGCACACACACGCACACACACACACACACACACACACACGCACACACACACGCGCGCACATCAACTGTCCTGCATGAGAATGGAAAAGAACAAAAGCATATTCAGAAAGTAGAAAAGGAAAGTTAGTTAGGTGAAAGTTCAACAGACAGATGCACAGACAGACAGAGGAAGAGAGAGAGAGGAGAGATGGATGGAGGGAGACTGAGAGTAAAACAAGGAGTGAGATTAGAACACTGCGTTCATCGTCTTGTGACCTCCATGACTATTTAGCTCTGTCAGTTTCACATCAGGTGTGCATGTGCTATTCACTGTGTCATTACCATACAGCCTCCCAGAGATGACTGGACAGGATAGTGCAAGTCCAAAACCAAGGTGAAGAGATAAGAACAGCTAAGAGAGAAGGAAAATATATAATGAGCCCCACAAAACAAAGAAGGTGGGGGGCAAAACATTAGATACAAGATAATTGAGACCAAGTGTGACAGGGATTTTTTTTTAAATCTAAAGGGCAAGAGTAAGAGACTGAGAGAAAGGGAGATACAGGTGGAGGTAGAGAGTTGGAGAGAGAGGAAGAATATCGGTGTCTTTCCAGGGGATGGCAGCCCAGTGAAGAATTACACACACACGCACGCACACACACACAAAGACACACATCCACACACACACACACAACAGGCACCTGGGCAGGCAAGCAGATGACAAAAGGCCTCTCCCCAACGGATCCATGATCTAAATTCTAATCAAACATCATTTACAGCTTGTTTTATTTGGGCCTCTTGAGAGACTGTCCCTCCTGCCTCTTTGCCATGGCAACCAGTGTCTCATTTCAGAAGTGTCATGCCGTATTATCATCCGGCAGGCTCACACACTCCGCCTGACAACTTCTCCCCCAGCCCCTTGTGAAAAAAATAACCCTGTCTTGTGCGGCTTCTCCTCTCTCTCTTTCTCGCTCTCTCGCTCTCCCTCTCCTTTTCTCTTTCCCTCTCTCATTCTTTTTTCTCCTTTCCCTTGTCTCACGCTCTTCTCGACCCCCTCTCTCTCTCTCTGTCTCTCTCTCTTGCTCTCCCCCATTCTACTTCATCCCATCTCGGCTTCTCTCCATCTCTCTCGTAACCCTTCCCATGTCCCTTCATATTGATCTTCTCTGCTTCTATGGAAACGCGACTTAGGAAAGACACCTTTCCAAATGTGAAATGAGTGCTAACGCCTGCATCTATGATGATGTATGAGACAGCTTGGATGCAAAATAGGTTTTACTGGTAATGTACAGTGTAATGATTCATGATCAAGGTCATTCTGTAATCGCAATCATACAAACATTTATAGGTTGGCTACGCATTGGATTCATTTATCAATGTCTTAACACTTGATTGTTTCACTGTACATGTGCATGCTATTTTACCCAGGCTGGTGGTTGACAATTATGTGAATAACTACTGCTTTGTAAGAATAATTGGAGTTGAATGACTTGATGTGTAGTAAAATACATGATTGTCATTTCATTCCTAGAATGATAGAAGTATTCGTTATCACTTTTACAGGCACGGACAACAAAATGGTACTTCAGACATTCCAGAATACTTAACTGATTTGAATGTACAGTATGGTAGCAAAGAGGTCAGTGATTGACTGTACAGAACAGTCTGTGTTTCCCTTGGGCACGGATCCACTATTCTATTACAAACTATTCTCATAGTACACAAACACACACACACACAAACAATCCCCAGCGACCTTTAGTGACCTGTAAAACAGCTGGTAGACTTCTCCATCCCATCGCTGCCTGTTCTAGATAGTTAATTGACTTGACAGCCTGGCAACGGAACAGGTAATAGCCCTCAGCCAACAGGGACTCCCAACACCAGAGAGACCCAAAGTATTCCAAAAACAATCAAAGAGCTTTTAGAATGGTATGCGTGTGTGAGTGAGTGTGTAAACATATTCATTTTCCAATGTGCTGTGGCATTGGGCCCCCCCTTGACTAATTTACCATCAAATCAAGCAGGGAACAGGGGACAGGGGCAGGGACGCTCCTCGGTTGGTCAACAATAAAGCCAAACAAATTACAACCAGAGATGCCGACATCATAATAAAAAATCTCATTTCACCCCCAGGAAAGCACGACTTCCATTGATTGCAACCCCACCACTACTGTGATGTCAGGCGAATCACACAAAAAAAACATATCTGTGAAAGAAACCCCTTAAAAATATGAAAATGAAGAAAAGCACCGGCTAATGGGAGCAGTTCATGTATTTCAGCTCGCGATGCAAATTAGGGCGGCTAGAAGTAGTGGGCGAAAAACGTCTCCTTCTTCCCCCCACCTTAAATAACAGGCGTCACCGCTGGTTAGCATGCTGGCGTTACTGCACGGGCTTGGAGGGAGGCGAGGACGCCGTGCGTGTATGTGTGTGGGCGGAGGGTCATTTGCAGAGAAGGATGTTTGCTTACACGTGTATCAGCAATTTGGCGAATGGCGACACCCCACCCCCCTTTCCTGGTGTGAGCGCTTGGTAGTGGCATGCAGAGACCGGTACACACACGCTGGTGTGGCAGGGCCATCGGATGTGGCTGTGATGCCGCCAACAACCCCTTTATTACCCTCCTCCCTTCTCCTCCGTCCTCCCCTATCCCTCCTCCCTCCTCCTCCGTCCTCCCCCATCCCTCCTTCTTTCTCCTCCCTCATTTCCCTCTTCTTCTGGTGGCTCAATGGGGAATGAGATACCCATCATCAGAAGCTGCAATTTTCACAAAACAATGTGAGATCACACGGCATGCCAGCAAGTCTCCACAGCCCCCTCCCTGGCCCCTGAGGCGCCCAGCGTATATGCAGATTGGAGGATTCATGCCACCCCCACCTTAATGTGTGTGTGTGTGCTTATGTGTTTCGTCCTCCAGAATGGAAGGGGTACGGTGCACATGCAAGTGTGTTTACCCATGTTTGTGTGGACGTGTGTTTGTGGACGTGAGTAAGTCTGCTGAGCCATAGACGCAGGCACACACACCTGCAGCTCACAGGACATGGGGTTGGGCTAGGATAACCAAATAAATAATAATATTGCCTCCATTTAATATCTCTGTTTTCAAAGGATTCTGCTAAGCTGCAATGCCCCCTCTTAAAAACATGCGAGACAAAGATAAGAATTAGGGCCCGGGTGAAGAGAAGCAGAGTGAGGGAGCGTGACTTTGCCCGGGGAAAGTTTCCTGGCGGGGGAAACAAAGAGGCTTCAGACAGTGTCCCTGTCAGTCTGGGGAACACAGATCCATGAGCCAGACAGAGGAGGTGTCGCCTTGCGAGCTGAGTGTGTTGCGAGCTGGGCTCGGATGGGCTGCGCTGTGTTCTACTGTAGTGCTGAGCTGTGCCGAGCATGTGTGCGTGCTTTCATCCGTGCATGTGTGTATGCGCGCGTGTGTGTGTACTGGTCCGTGGGGAGCCCAGCCTGGTTCCAGGTCCCCACTGTAATTTCCTGGCAAGCTGGCAGGATTTTGCCTTGCCCCAGGCTACAGTAGCTAGCCATGGAGCAGACCTTCCAATCAGAGGCTGAACCCCTCACCTCACTGACCCTCGCTAGGCACTAAGCTTCTCCCTCGCTGGGAGAGGGGCAGTGTGTATGTGTGTATATGTGTGTGTGACTGATAAGGTAACACCTTAACATTAAGTCTTACCTGACATTCCGACCACACAAACACAGAAGCACGCGAGACAGAGACACACAAAACTGGGATTTTTATGGTGCACCAATTCTTTTCTTTGATGAGGAACTACAAAGGGGCTAGTATGCCATATAAAGAGGCCATGTATGTAGAGGGGTCTGGGTTTCACAGGGAAAAGAAAACATCCATGAATCCTCATGTGTTGGCCTGTGTCTGGTGGGTAGAGGTAGGGTAAAAGTGATAGTCTGTCCCTTTCCCATTCATCAGACAGGCAATGGAAAAAAAAGTCTTGAACATCAACACAAGGTGCCATATTTCAACGATCCTGTCATCTTTTTCCTCGTACTGTCTTTCCGACACACGCACACATGCATGCACACCAACACACACACACACAAACCTCTCTGATGTATCATGTAGCACACAGGGGCTCGTTTTAGGACTAGGGACACGAAAGAAGACACCAGAAGACACACACACGCTTGATGATTCCGCTGCAGCCAAATAAAGATATCATATCCTCTCACACTCCCTGAGCAGAACCACAATGTTAATGTAGGAAGACGAGAAACGACCAACACATGTGAAGGGAGGGACTGGAGGAGAGCGGGACTACAGGGGACACAAAGTGAGCATGGAGGCTGGAGCTGGGGGCTGGAGGCATGGGACCGGAGACCTGGTGCATAGGGCAGCAGCGGTCCCCACTCCCCTCCACTCAGACCTCAGATTGATGACGCAGTGGCCAGAGCCAAGTGTAAATATACCAGAGGCCTTGTCAGAGCAGGGGCCCCCGGTACAGCAGAAAGACCCTGACAGTCTGGGTCTCCAGGTCCCCCGTCTCCCCACAGCCACGGAGCACTCCGACACGCTCACAGCCTGTAGTACACAACACAACGGAGAGTGGCCAGGGCAGAGTGGGGTTTAGGTTTGTCATCAAAGAGAAAAATAAAATACATAAAGGTTACTGTAGGCTTGTGCAAGGGAAAACGAAATGCAATTGGCTTGCTGAACAACTCCGTTGATAACTGCGCATCCCATGACATCATTAAACGTTACAACAGAAAATGTGCAATTCGCACACACAAACACAGAGTCTGACTAGAATGTGTTCATGGAAACATCATACACGCACAGCACATTTAACTCTCTGCTGACAACTCAGTTCACTCAGAGCGACTGCAAAATTTCATGGTGCAAATTAGCTAATAACTCAGCAACTGTAATGAACCGCAGAGCTGTCAAATAAAATTTATGAAGTATTTTCAATTGTGTAGAGGGGGCTTAATTTAACACCGCCAGTGAGTAGGAGGCCAAGAGAAATTAAGACAAAACAAAAAAGGTAATAGAACGTGTTCAATTGCGTTGCAATGACTGAGTCAAAACGTTGTATTTAGCCATTTACAACTAGCTTGCAGTCTTGGTGCTTACGTCTGTTTCACAGACACACACACACACACACACATGGCTGTGCTTATTTCAATCAGGTGACATTTGTTAGTAACTAACACTGGAGAGGAGAGGAGGCAATGCCATCGGCTAACCTTTCAGCTGTGAATTATGGGAATTTACCTTCATGGCTCAGTGCGTTTGCTGTTGGCCAGCCTTTCGTGTCTAAATCAAAGGCTGGGATCTGCTAGCTCGGCACTCTCTCTCTCTCCCCTCTCACAAGGGCAGACGTAGCAGTAGCGCTTGACGACGGGTGACATTTACAGCTCCGAGTGGTTCTGTGCCACTATTGCAGAAAGCCCACACACACACATGCATGCATGCGCACACACACACACACACACACACACAAACACACACACACACACACAAACCAGGAGTTGGAAAGCAAGCAAGCATTAGTAAATCCTCAATAAAAGCACTGTCAGCCATAATCCCACTCTATACAGTGAGTAAAACCTATATGTATGTGTGTTCATACATTATGGTGTGATAGTAATGGTCCTTTGGGTTCTACGGTGTCAGTTTCTAAGCAACTATTTTTACAGACATCTGATGAGGATGAAAAAATCCCCAAACTTTTATGAGTAATCTCCTCCCTACCATGTACTGTATATACGGAAGTGGCAAAAGTGTTGAAACGATGATAGTAACAAAAGACATTCAAAAAGGTCGGCACGGTGGAATCAAAGGGTTATGGGGAGGGGGGGAGGGGGGGGACATCACTTAAGATGAGAAACCAAGGCTCGGCTATAGAAATACGAGATATTATTTCCTTGTCTTTCTCTGTTCTGTGGCTGGAGCGCTGCCAGCCTTGGGTGAGGAGAGACGAGCGTCTGGCATGTCTGCCTTAGCCAAAGCTTAAACCCGTCCATTTCCCTTCTCTCAAGACAGGGCTAATTTATTTAACAGCTCAACAGGTAATTTTTCCAGCTAAAATGCTGATTTCTCTTCTCGCCGGCTACTGTTCAGCATGCATTCTAATTACCGTTGGCTTCCTTTGATCTGATGCCCCGCTACTTCACACCAGCTATAGACTTCCCTGGATCTCCTTCCATTAGAGTGACTCATTTCGTTTTGGCATACTACTTATTTTCCACAGATACCGCTCCGTTGACGTGACAGGAGATAAGGGCGGGAAAAATGTTGTCTTCGCAGAGCCAGCAAGGCCCCCCAACTCACCCCGCAACTCACACTCCAAAAAAATGGGCGTAGCACAATTTCACATTGTAACATTTTCTTGACAAACTCCATGTCGAACAGAGGAGGGGGAGGTTGATAGAAAGCAAAACAAAAGTGGGTAAAAGATTGTGGAACACATGAGGTTGGGGTGGGGACACGGAACCTGTGTGTGCAGAAGCAGGATTAGCGCAAGAGTCCAGATTATTTCATTAAAAACTAAAGTTACAGAGGCTTGGGCTGTCTTGCATGATTTAAAGTGCTTCGGCATTCATTTCCCCTTCCTACCCCCTGAATCAATCATCAGAATTAGAATGCGTGCGGACATAGAATACACACGTTTCAAAACTGAGGAACGACAGAAGAGATGGGAGAAGAGGGGAGAAATCATGTTCCCACTCTTTGTTCATTGGGAGGAGCTAACATCAGTAAGCTTGAAGTAGAGCGAAAGTGGCAAATCCTCTGGCATGAGTCTATCTGTTCTTAGTGTCTCGACATCCTACAATCCTGTCAAGGCTGGGGGGGGGGTTTAGAACGGGGATAATGCACAACTATGTAGTTAAAAGCCTAACCTTACTCATAGCATTACTGCATTACAGTCACTGAGTTCCATCAGTAAAACGTTTGGCCTACATGGGTTTGACCTACATGGTTTCCATGTCACAGATTAAGCCTTTGCATTGATCTACATGTCCAACGGAGGCTCACTATTGACAATGCTTTTTTGTCAAGGATTAAGAAAAAAAAACATCCCTGTTTGCCTGGTCTGAAGACAATTCCTGATTCCCCATTACAATCTAACACTGGTCACAATGACTCTCTATGCATATGATTAGTTCCAAGCCTTTTCTTTCACCGTGCGAGAAGCCAGTGAGTCCAGCCTTATATAGGACGCTGACTCCAGCTGCTTTCACTGAGACCCACAACATGAAGCGAAGGAACGCGGGGGGGGGGACGTCAGGCGAGTCTCGTTGGACAAACGGACCTCCTTATCACCCGAGGACAGCAGCACGACGACGCGGCGCAGCAACCTGATTCGACCCCTCGCTGTGCAGCTATTAACACGGAGTTAATTAAACAGCAACTCATTGAGTCAGCAGGGGGGCAATGGGGATGGCATTTAGAGAAACCTTCCCTGCCTTGTCGGTGGTCACCTCTACACACATGCGCTGCCTTCACGTAGACATCCAAGGCCCCTCTTCTTTCAGAGGGAACAGTGTTTGATTACGGAGAAGGCTGTCACAGCCATGTTTCACTGTTGACTTTCTGCAGGCGTGATGGCCGTTAGTAACATGAAGACTGCCAATAAGGGACATTATTTATTTTTTAATACGACGGTGTTAATCTGTGGAAGCTTGGGGAAAGCTCAGAGGCTCTCTGATGTGCAAACACTTCAGTTAGCCTAGCATGGTTCCGTGGCAACAATATGGGAAAACAAAGATTTTGTCAATATGGGACCTAAAGGGAGGGTGTGGGTTGGGGTGCTGGGGTTTTGAGGGTGCTCGGTCCATCTGTCCGCTTGTCTGTCTCCCCCAGAGGGTGACCCATGGAGGGCTGGGAAGGGAGGGTGTGGTCGACAGAGGGTGGCGCATATACTCCCTCCCCCCCCCGCCACCATCTCTCTCCAGAAGCCTGAACGGACGCCCACCGCCGCCACACAGAGCCTCCCTAACACGAGGCCCGCGCCCGGGTGCCTGCCGTCAGACACGCAAGCCTGCCTTACCTGCTGCGATTCCATTACCGCGCCTGCCTGTTCCAGCACTCAAGTGTTTCTCTAGCATATTAAACAGATTAATAGAACAATGCTCCGGGGAGAGAGCGGCCTGTCAATCTCCACTAAAAACACAAAAGCAGAAAATTAAAAAAGCCCATGGCTGAACTCCAACGCTGATAAAAAAAAATAGAAGGAAAAAAAAAGAATGCGCCGGAATCTTGCATGGAGAACGGGTGGGGGAGGCGGGAGTGTATGGCGGTCTGGTGGAAAAACACAGATGGTAAATACAGTCGTATGCAAAAGTTTGGGCACCCCTGATAATCTCCATTACTTTCATCTATAAAATGTTGGGCGTTTGGATGAGGAACGTCTTTGTCATATATATACACATACGTCATGGACAGTGATATTTTAGCCGTGAAATAAGGTTTATTTGATAAACAGAAAATATGCCATACGCATCATAAGAGAATTAGACACTTGCATAAATTTGGGCACCCCAACAGAAAAATCACATTAATATTTAGTAGAGCCTCCTTTTGCAAAAATAACAGCTTCTAGACGCTTTTTATATCCTCTGATGAGTGTCTGGATTCTGGATTGAGGTAATTTGGACCATTCTTCCTTACAATACATCTCCAGTTGAGTAAGGTTTGATGGGTGCCTAGCGTGGACAGCCCGCTTCAAGTCACCCCATAGATTTTCAATTATATTCAAGTCTGGGGACTGGGATGGCCATTCCAAAACATTGTAGTTGTTCCTCTGCATAAATGCCTTAGTGGATTTGGAGCAATGTTTCGGGTCGTTGTCCTGCTGGAACACCCAACTGCGCCGTAACTTCAGCTTTGTTACAGATTCTTGAACATTATTGTCCAGAATTTGCTGGTACTGAGTTGAATCCATACGACCTTCAACTTTAACTAGATTCCCAGTTCCTGCACTAGCCACACAGCCCCACAGCATGACGGACCCCCCACCAAATTTTACTGTGGGCAGCAAGTGTTTTTCTAGGAATGCTGTGTTCTTTTGCCTCCATGCGTAACGCCTCTTGTTGTGACCGAATAACTCCATCTTTGTCTCATCAGTCCACAGTACTTTGTTCCAAAATGAGCCTGGCTTGTTCAAATGTAGTTTGGCAAACCTCAAGCGAGCCTTTTTGTGGCGCGTGTGCAGAAAAGGCTTCTTCCGCATCACTCTCCCATACAGCTGTTCTCTGTGCAATGTGCGCTGAATGGTCGAGCAATGCACAGTGACACCATCTGCAGCAAGATGACCTTGCAGCTCTTTGGAGGTGATCTGAGGGTTGTCCTTGACCATTCTGACCATTCTTCGCCTTTGCCTCTTTGTTATTTTTCCTGGCCTGCCACTTCTGGCCTTAACAAGAACTGTGCCTGTTGCCTTCCATTTCCTAATGACATTCCTCACAGTGGAAACTGATAGCTGAAACCTCCGGGATAACTTTTTGCAGCCTTCCCCTAAACCATACTGCTGAACAATCTTTGTTTTTAGATCATTTGATAGCTGTTTTGATGCCCCCATTTTGCCACTGTTCAGAGGAGAATCAAAGAGAAGCAAAACTTGCAATTGGCTAACTTAAATACCCTTTCTAATGATTGAATGCACCTTTTTATGTAATTGAAGGCTTAACGAGTTAATCAGACTAACTATGTGTTGCAGTTAATCAGCATTTAGTAGGCAGAGGTATTCAAATCAAATAAATGATAAGGGTGCCCAAACTTTTGCACAGCCTTTTTTTCACATTTGATTTAATTTCACACAACTAAATACTGCTACACCAAATATCTTTGTCTGGAAAACACCCCAGCACTCAGTGTTAACTAGAAAAGTAATATTACAATATTATATTGATCTTTTTTGGTGAAGACAGGAAATTATCATGCAGCCTCAGAGGGGTGCCTAAACTTTTGCATACGACTGTATTTATCCTCCTATCCTCCTTGATGAACGCACACACTGGCGAGCATACACACAAACGTTCCACACGAAATACACACAAACACACACTGAAAAAAAGGAGCAACCCGCAGCATTGACCAGAATGACACACACATATTACACAAACACACACACCCACGCATAATACACACTAACACACACACACACACACACCATAGTGAAAGAGCAAGCCACAGTTTTCACAAGAATTACAAGGGGGAGAAAATTAGCTCCGAAACATATCAAAGCAGACAAGCAACAACCAGAGCACGTGCAGGCCTTTTACACAGAGACGATGTAAGGTCTGTGGAGGACAAAAGAACCAGCTGGAACATATTATCATTGAAATATGTACTCTTCCTCCTCCAGATAGTTGGCAGTCAACATAGCATGTTGAATCATCACGCTCCTATCCTCCACAGATTTAGGTATTTCACAATGCATAGATTTCCCTTTGTTTATCAGACAAGTCCCACTGTAGCCACAATGCAAATCTACAGCAAATCCAAGCGAATGTCCCATCCGCTGCATCCCTCCACCTCCTCGGCCCCTACTTTTTAATGTCTGGGGATGAATATCTGAGCCGTGGATCTGCGGGGCCTGTGTTTCCGAGGCGGGGGAGCACTCTCTGGTGACGTCTCGTCTCGCCCTGGGAGATTTTGAGAGGAAAATTCAATCTGGCGCCGCGGTTTGTTTCTGGGCGAGATACCGGAAGATTGAGTGAGGTCTGCGGAGACCGGCGAGAGGCACGCGTCGCAGCCTTCAGACGCACAGCCGAGACACTCGCCGACAAAGACAAAGGCACGGAGACAAAGCTCACATCACAACGGGGTATGTGTATGTGTGTGTGTATTTGTGTGTAGGATGCAACAAGGTGATGGCTGCATTCTGTAGGTTAATGATCTGAAGTTGCTTTAGCACAGCTATCTGGATTAAGAGGTACGGTCGACTTTTGTTGTAGCCAATCAAAGTACAACTAGGATTCCCTCAGGTGTAGATGGAACAGGACTCTTTACAGTGCTCGTCACCACTTCCACTTTCAACCAGGCCTCGTAACACTCAACAATGGAAAAAAATAGAAAATAAAGAGTTAATAACTGGTGGTGGTGGTGGAGGGGAGTGGGGGGTGGTAAAGGGAATAAAACAGTCACCCAAACACTGGTCCACCCATCTCACAGCGAGCAAAAAACGTTGCAAATCATCTTTAATAGTCGTCAACTTGATGGTTCATTACGTTAAACTATCTGCGCTAATAGCTTCTAATCCAATGGCTCTCCTATGTCCTGGAGGCTATAGGAGCTTAGAGAGATAGGGATGTGTGTGTGTGTGGGGATGGGGGAGATGAAGTGTGTGTGTGTGGCAGCCTAGTGTATTAACAGGTTAATTGCCCTGCTACAGAGACTGGACTGGATGACGAGAGGAGCCCCCCCGTTTCACTTTAATTGTGAGTCGTCATGTTCCGCAACCCCTGTTCTGCTCAGGCGGTCTCAGGGGCAACCGGAGGCATCTGACGGCAGGCAGGTAAGGGTGTCTTACTGTATGGGACGCCTGCTGGAGAGCATCAGCACCAGGTGGGAGCGCTAGCACACAGCGCCACCTCATGGGAGGAGATGGGTACTGTGGTTGTCGGTGGCCCTCACACAGATGGACCATATCAACGGTAACTTTGTTTTCTTAGCTGGCACTCGTCTCTCTAATAAAAGATGCGCTTGTTTTCTGAGTTGTTGAGGGAAGTTCCTACTTGGCTAGATTTTCGAGGTTTGTTTTTTAATCTGATTCAGGTTACAGGTACCGCACTAACAGGTGTTTGCTATTCTATTTCAGACTTCGGTGGCAGGACCCACGTCGACTCACGTTCTTCCAGAACCTTCAGGTCTCCCTCAACTCTAGCCTGACTTTCCAAGACATCCACGTGTATCGCTTTTTTTGATTCCACCCCCCACCCCTCCGGTGCATACTCCCGGATCCTCCCCCACCACCGGCTGCCTGAGGGCCGGCCTTGTCTGTTTTCATTCCCCTCTGAGAGGACAAGTAATTTGGGGGAAGAGAGGAAGGGAGCAGATGACCACTGGCTTCTGACCTTTTCTCCCTCAATTTAACTCCTCCACCTACTACCTCTCCTCCGACGCCTCTGCCGCCAGAGAAAGTGGCAATCAGCCTAGGCAGAAGTGACACCCTCATCTGAGCGAGGCCGGGCCGGGCCGCCACAATCACAGTGTCACTTTCCATCAATATGCCGGGCCTGGGGCTGTGAGTGGGGGAGGGGGTGCGTGTGGAGGGGGGGGTTGGAATAACAGGGGTGTGGTGTTAGTGTACCCCTGGCGTAGCAGTGCGGCATAAACCAGGGCCAGACCACAGCCCACCTGCTAATCATGTTAGCATGTTGCCATGTACTCGTTAATGGTATGGGACCAGCCACAATGGCTAGTGTAGGTCTTCATTAGCAGGGTGGGGGGTTAGGGTTAGGGTTGGGTGGGGGAGACTGGATGGAACAGGTATTTTTAGGGGTTTTTTTCATCAGGGTTTAAATGCAATCTTGTTCTTCTATTCGCTGCAGTCCCTTTATTGTTGTTTTTTTTCTGTTTAAGTGGAGTGAAAACACCACTCCAAAGATGGTGGTTTAACCAAAGCCAAGGTTTGTGTACCAGTACCAGGGTGCTTTACTCAGAAGGAAATTGCGATTTTCCAAATGTGCCGCCGAAACTTCAGGTCTTTTTGCTTCTTTGTATCATCTCACCATTCGATTGGTGTTGGGACTTGAGCCGCTGTTGCCAGAACCCCCCTCCACCTCCACAACAAGACGAGGATTCATTCACTCGCTACGTTAGATTAGAGTGTCTATCAGAGGCTTTTTCCACATGCCAGGCGAGTCAATTACATAAGACGGAAGGGTGGGAGGGGAAGAAATCACAGGATATTATTTCACGGACACCTTGCTCGATACATGACTGTTAACTGTCAAACGCGGCACATGGGCACAGACGTAAGCCAGTGTGAAATACAATGAAATGCAGAGAGCAGGGTGTACACATTAGGACATGAGCCTCCATGAAATGGACCGACTTGGTGGAGGAAGGGAGCAGATGGAGAGCGAGGAAAGAGAGGCGCAAGGATTGTTAAGCCGGCAAAACAACCGCCGCGGTCGAAAGCCTCAAGAGCCGGTCCCCCTTTGCCAGGAAAACATGGCCGCCATGTGGAACAAAGGATTGTGGGGCGGAAAAGGAGTTATGGATTACACCATGTTGACACCATGGAAATATGTAAAGCTAGAAGTATTACCGACGATTTCTCCAGGCCACCTTGACTAAAGGTGGAGGATGCTGGCAGAGAACACAAAATGGAAACCAACAAAAAGTTTGGAAATTGAAGGAATAGTATGTCCCTGAGAAAATAAAAATGTTGCTTAGCTTCCGGCGTGAGTTTACATATTCAAGGAGAGAAAAGATAAAAAGAGGAGAGAAAAAAACAGAGAGAGAGAGAGAGAGAGAGAGAGAAAGAGAGAGAGAGAGACGAGAGAGAGAGAGAGAGAGAGAGAGAAGAGAGAAAATCTAAATGATGATACGCGACTGAGGGGGGCATTATCATTTGAAAGGATTCAGCCATTGTGTGGATCCGTCCCCTCTGTGCCAAAATGAAATTGTCTGATGTGCGAGATTTACCTTTGCCGCAGCCGCGGCCCCCAGCTCGTGGCGGGCAATGAGGGTCGCGGGCGCCATGTGTCATCCGACGACTCCGGTGCGACGGCGCCTCCAATTTACACACCGCGCCGCTCTGCATTTCAAAGGAGTCCCAGCGCCGGCCTCCTGTTCGTGATCGCTATCTGTAGACCCCGAGGAGGGGAGATTAGGACAGCCAGAGAAAGAAAAAAAACACTCTCAGCACTGCTCCCCCCCCAACCCCCACCGCCATCCTCCATTTACATTTTCATATTAGATTTTTCCTTACACCCCCCCCCCAGCCTTCCCTTCGTCTTGCCCTCTCAACATCCTTTCCTCCATCGCACTCACACATGTACCTTTTCGCACACACACACTCCATGTGCACAAAAGTGAGTGCACTCACACACACCTCCTCATAGGCCATGACTAGTGTGGTATACATGTCTTTCCTTCAACAAAAAGACACGGGGGAGATGGGATGAGTACTGTTAACCAGCTGGTACTATTGCCTCTCTGTCTATGTGTCTCCCTCTCTGTCGTTTTCTTCCTACCCCTCTCTCTCTCTCTCTCTCTCTCTCTCTTGGTCGTTCTGTTTCTGCCTCTCTCCTCGTGTCTCCCTCTCTCCATCTCTCTCTCAGTCTCTCCTTCTCTGTCTCTCTCTCTCCATCTCTCTCTCCCTCCCTCAGCTTCCCTCCCTCAGTCTCTCTCTCCCTCTCTGTGTCTATCGCCCCGCTGTCCCTCATGGAATAATTAATGAAACTTTTGATGTAAAAACAAATAATGGAGTTCGTTGGCAGCGCAGCTTTCAAGTACTTCATCTTGAAGAAAAAGAGTGTGTTTTAGTGTGAACACAAATAGATCAAAGTATTACTCATGAATCTAAGTTAGAAAGGAAAGAAACACATTCAAACAATAATGGCAAATGAAAGACTTTGAGATAAAAAGGAGTTCACTTGTGCTTTTGAGAGCTCAATACGTTGTTCCAAGTTTGCTACTGAGCTTAGAAACATTGTAGGGGGAAAGCATGATCTAAAGTTTTTTTACTTGAAAAGCGGAAAATAAACTTGGTAAATATAATTGCTGAGAGAGACAGAGAGAGAGAGAGAGATAGATAGAGAGACATTGAAAGAGGCAAAGAGCTCATTGCTTCTTTCTTGCTGCTCTAGTATAGATAATGGGCCACCAAAAAGAGAAAGGTGAGGTAACTGAACTTCATGGAAGCCCCAATCTGACAAGGCTATGGACGAGGGTTGTCCACTACAACCTGGCAACCCAGCTTTGACACAATGTCATCGCTCTCATACCATCTGTCTTTACTCACTCACCCATCTCGTATCTCTCGCACACACATTTCACCTTTTTCTAACTCTCTCTGAACCCTTTGTCTATCACATGCTTACTTCTCTCTCCCTCCATCATGAGGTGGACTTCATTCTAATACAGGAGAGAGAGAGACACTTTATAAAGGGAGGTGGAGAATCCCTCCATTCAGCATTCTAATCTGTCCTCCTCTCGGGCAGACACTGTTTACTCTCTTAGGCTGTGAATCTCATTCAGAGGCAAGCTCGATGGACCTGCAGGCAAGACGAGAAAGGGAGGGAGAGACAGGGGGAGAGAGAGAGAGAGAGAGAGAGAGAGAGAGAGGAGAGAGAGAAAGGGGGAAGAGAGAAGAGGAGAAGGGTAGTGACAACGCAATGGATGTGAATAGAGAGGGGGAGGAGAGTAGAAGGTGAGGAGAGAGATTTTGAAAGAAAGCCAGATGGAGGTGGGGGGGGGAAGGAGTGAGAGAGGGTGTTAAGGTGATGCATAGCTGAAGTAAATGCAGGTGACTTTCCCCCCCACCTCTTCACACAAAAGGGGAGGGAATTACGCCCACCCCCTTTAAGTAAACACTGGTCACCTTGGTCTGGCTTGACAGCTACAGTATATAACCCTGGACTAGGCCTCTCACAAGAGAAACCATTGTGATACATTCAGAATGTATGCTGCATGCATGCAGATGGGTGACAGCCAATACAAAAGTTTGTAAAGAGAGTCCACCCATTTTCACAGCATTGTGGAAAAGACAGACTTCTTCCAATTACACATTCTACATGTAGCAGCAGAAATGACTTAACCAACATGGGAGGCTTGACCTGGGCCAGGATTACAAATGCCCATGTTACAGTAGTTGTCAATGATAATCAAGCAGAAAGAAACAGAGCGTATTCTACATGGGTTTTGTCTCCCGACTACACAACTTTCAAACGCAATACCCTCCAACCCTGGGCCACTTTCCACCAGGAACACAACTGTAAGGAGCACTAAGCTTGTGGTTTTAGGCAGTCGATGATGTTTGCACCTGGGTGTGAAAACGTTGGTATTTGAGATTATACTTGGGGTGTCAGCATATGGAAAGGGTAAGAGAGTCAGCATATGGAAAGGGAGAGAGAGAGAGAAGAGAGAGAGAGAGAGAGAAGAGAGAGAGAGAGAGAGCGAGCGAGAGCGAGAGAGACAGAGACAGAGAGAAGAGGGAGAGAGATTTGGAGAGAAGACAGAGAGAAAGGGAGGGGGATGCATAACAAGAGAGGCATACAAGAAATAGAGAAAGGCTGGAGGAGAAAGAGGGAGGGAGAGCGCAAGAGAGAGGGAGAGGGAGGGAGAGTCAGGAGCTTAATTTTACATTTTCTGCATGTTCTTGGTGGCAGACAGCTGACCTTCAGCGCAGACACGCTTGGGTGAGTAACAGCGCTCAAATTACATCCGTTCCAAAGGACTACATGAAACAGGCGGCGCGCTTTAAAGTTGTTCAATTAGATTATCCTTTTCATTTCTTTCTGCTAGTGTGCAATCATGGAACAGACACAAACCACCATCACCACCACCACCAAGCAAGCCAAACACACGCCTGTGCCTATGTGCCTGAAGTCAAACACAAAGAAAGAGAGGGTAGGTGAGAAGGAGGAATACTGGAACTAATCAATGCGGAAGCCTCAGTATCCCAGGAGTTTATCCAAACCTGGACACTGAAAACAGTCATCATTTAAATGTTCATTTCTACAGTAAAACCGTGTAACATGTAATGATTAATTTGTTTGATAAGGTAGTCCAAGTACACTACACTATCTCCTGTTCAATGAAATGTGGGCGCAAATGACTGTATGCAGTTATTAACTAACAAATAATGTACCTTGTCTGCAGCTATTGGCTGACAATTAGTTCCAATTATTATTATCACACCAACACCCAATCACACACTAATGGGCCAACACTTACAAACAAGAGTGCACACACATACACACACAAGATGCATCACTTCCCACATCCTGCCCTCTGACTCGGCTCTCCACTAGTATCCCTCCCTCCCTCCCTCTTCCCTCCCTCCCTTCTCCCTCCCTCCCTTCTCTCTGCTACTGATGCTGTTCTGCATCTCTCCTGCACGCCTGCATGACACAGTCACTCAGACAGGGGGCTCATCACACATTACCATTCAGCTGTGTGTGTGTGTGTGGTGTTTGTTTGGGGGGGCGTTCTATTTTCAGGGGATTTGCAGTAATTATATGACAAAATGCTGGCGAATCTCTCCGGGTGCTGAATAGGGGCCTACGGGTCAGGGGACAGAGCTCTCCTGGCTGGGTAATTTGTAAATGTCATTCAGGTGGGGTCCTCTGTCAAAACCATGCCAGCCAACAGGGGAGAAGGGTGGGGGAGGGGGAGGAATGGAGAGAGAAAGAGTGTGTGTTTGTATGTGTGTGTGTGTGTGTGTGCGTAAAGGAAGGAAGGGTGAGTGGAGACAACAGAGAGGAAAAAGGAAAGCATGGTCACCTTTTTCTCGTATAGATTATTACTTTATTATACTCGACCAGATGCCAGCCAGCCAGGTCCATCCCTCTGACTGTTTTGCTGCGCTGGGTAGACTGATTTTGATGTGCGTAAAACATATTGTTTGACATATTGTGTGTTCAGTCATGTGGGTATTGCCCAGGCAGAAACTGGAATACATGAATATTTTCACATCATAATATTACAAAAATATATTTCATTTTGATACCCAAAGCACAGACTGCGACAGGCAATATGAATGTTGTCATGTTCAAAATGTGCTAGTGAGATTTCTAATAACTTTGCTGTTGAATTAGGAAGTTTTCAAAGAGTGACCAAATGATCTTGTCAATTAATGTTGATTATATGTGTGGTGAGAGATTAGAAAGAGGTTAAGGTTTGGTCCAGGGGGAGAGGGGAGAGGTGAGGGAATTCATTAGATGTGTGGCTCATCAAGATGTAAGTTTTATAAATGCTACTCCTGGCTGCAGATAATGAACATTTCAAATAGTCGCACCATGTCAACATTATGATGATAAAGAGCCAATCTCTTTTTTGACTCAGATCAGAGTCAGTAGATCAGTACCT
The DNA here is from genome assembly GCA_903064625.1 of Mallotus villosus. Lineage (NCBI taxonomy): Eukaryota > Metazoa > Chordata > Actinopteri > Osmeriformes > Salangidae > Mallotus > Mallotus villosus. The sequence goes on from CAEFZP010000653.1 coordinate 97,762, forward strand.
CATCAGAGCAGAAGGGACACCAAGACCAGATGTGATGATGTCATGCTTTTCCATACAAACTGCACCGAACTGCTTTCTGCAACCAACAAAAATACAACTCAAGGACTCTGAAGTAGTGAATGGTTAAGATAGCGGATATTCAGGTGGGTATAATGACAGGCTAATGTCCTTGTCGCTAATAATTAATTCCTTCATGTTCTGGTATGTTTCTAATGTCAGGGAAACGGGTGACTTGTGTCAAAAGAAAAGCAACCTGTGGCTTATATTTCACATCAAGGTTGAATCATATTTTTAAAGCGAATGAATGTTGGGCCCTCACAAACATCTCCATTGAAAAAACATGAATCTGACTTGATTACTAAAGTCCACAGTCAGGCGAGCATGGTGGTACAGTAGCTTAAATACCTGAACCAATGACCCTAAGGAGAAACCTGAACCAATGACCCTAAGGAGAAACCAATCAATGGCTCGCACAATGAACTAAACTCCCTGTGCTAATTGAATTTCCCATGGACCAAGATGAGGTTCCTGCTGTCTGTATCCTTCTGAAACTGGGTTTATACAACCCAACAAACACCCTCCTATGCAGTCAATGGATTCAAGGTAACATGGTCATTATTACAGTTTAGACAAATTACAAATTATAAATATTATATATATATAGAGAGAGAGAATTATACACACACACATTCATACACCATTTATTTATTTATATACATACACTTTATATCAAGATAAAGAAATGAACACATAAAACAAAATACACCACCAAGACATAGAATTCACAGAAGCTCTATGCTGAGTAGAGCACATCTATTCTAAAGTTATTAGCGGGGACAAAAGGCTCATAGGTCCTAGAGGCCAACAAAAAAGTAGTCTACAGCAGTTTGGTAAATTTAAGCGAAAAAAAATGTCCTCATCCAAACGAGAGGGCCAGACTCAAACCCCATTCGATAAAGAAACCCATTTTCTCAGCCAGAAAAAAGAAAGGGACAAATAGACAGTGGCAGGCATACATTTCTTGCAGCGGTTGGAGCATTCTCTAGCAACCTTTATAGCTTAGGAGAAGGAGCAAAGTTGCTATCAGACTATTGTGGTTTATTACTTAGGGATATAATAGGACTGCTGGCAAGTGAGTTTGATAGCATTTCTGTGAGACTCTCCTCTGCTCCCTACGGGTGTGATTGTGGCAGCAGTGGCTTTGTGATAGGCTGTTATACTGGCCTCTTCAAAACCCTGGCCTTGACCACTTCTGTGGCCTCCTCTCAACCAGCGAGTGATTCTCTCCCTCTTTCCATAGCTTCATCTCTCTCTCTCTCTCTCTCTCTCTCTCTCTCCTTTTTTCACCCCAGATCCCCTCTTTCTACTGTTGATCAGCTATATTTTCCAACATTGTAATAAATCTATTTAATTTAGAGAGAGGTATCAATTTCATTTTAGTCATTTAAAACCCCAGTGTAGCATCCTGGTATTTTTCAACATAGTCTTTTAATCTGAAAATACAAAAAAGGAGAGACTCTTTTCCAGAAAGTCAAAGTAGCCATTAAAGCTTCTGACCACTTGAAATAAATTGTGGCCAATGACATCAGTGTCAGTTAGCTAGTTATTTCCACACTAAGTTATTCAACCCATTAGTGAGCTCTCTCTCTCTCTTTTCAACTCCCCCTTTCTCACTCCTTCCAGGCCCTCCATATTTCCCCCTGACTGCATCTAGCTACCTTCCTCTCTCTTTCCACTGCTTTATTTGTTGTTGCAACACGGCAGAGGAAAGAAGATTGCAGGGAGGGTGAGACAGAGAAGGAGGCAGGATGAGAGAGAGGGAGGAAGGGTGAGAAAGACAGAACGACACAGAGAGACATAGAGAGAGACACAGAGAGAGAGAGAGAGAGAGAGAGAGAGAGGAGAGCTAGAGAGAGAGAACTGGCTAAGCCAAAGCAGGGCTTGGTGGTGGTGCGTCCCAGACCCCTTTCCACAGAGAGTGTAGGCCTGACTGCAGCCCAATGTGCTATAAGGACTTAACGCCACCAGGGACTCAGCCCATTTGAATGCTCCGGCTTTCTTTATCCGTGACACAAGTGGTGCAGAAAAATTGCTAGGGATTAATTTAAGGGGTTGGAGTTGGGGGTGGGAGGCACCGCCCTACAGGATCAGTGCTTACTGCTTTCAGAGGTGTCGCTCCAGAAATAGTGAAGTTCCGCAATGCTTTTATTGACAGTGGGTTAGGCACAGATACTGTGCACCAACACACCGCCCCATTGAACATGGAAGCAGATCTCATTTCGGACAGAGGCAAAAGGGGCGTTTAGGAAATAACGTAAGCATAACAAAACTGTGATAAGAATATATTAGAGCTCTTTTGGCACTCCCATAGCTTTGAGGAGAGTGTAAGCTGGGGTTCCTTAGCATGGGACGCTACACTACACTGAAGCAGTGTTGAGGGAAAAGGCACAGAAGCTCTTGCATCTGTATTTCTGTCTGAATTCTAAGACTTCCTATTTGTATACTGTGAAAAAATTGAATGGTAATCTAAAGACTTAAAGCAAGATAACACCCTAAAATTGTCACGTGACGCGGGTCAAAACGTAGTGTAGATTACCCAAACGCAAACGTACAACATTTTGACTTCATAAAGACATTTTGGGGCTTAAACTAAGATTTGGTGTGTATAATAGGTGACACATACACATTACACCAGTTGCACCCTGCTTATAGTATGCAGACTAGGATGTGCTTTTGTTTGAAACGGCTGAAAGCATCTCAAAGAATTGGCAGGGCTAGTTTTGTCCTGGAACTCTGGCAGCGCGTCACATCATCAGCGGATGTCACTCAAGCAATCAACTGCAGGTGTGCTAACTGAAGGTCCAGGCCTTCCCCCTCAGAATACCTGAATACTGCACGCATTCACAGACCCAGGCACATGTGCTCACACATCATGTGTTACTGTGTACCTGCATATTGTGCAACTGCTGCCACCCTCCATCGCCAGCTCCTCCATACCGTCTTCTGTGTCGTCACTACAAGATGTTGTGAATGCTCTGTGAAGCCTATTGACTTGCTTGTTAAAAAGCCTACTTTAAATTTGAAATGATTCCTGTCCACCGGGTGATCTCATATCCTATGCTCCATGCCTTGTTGTTTTGCACTTGTTGTGCTGTGCTAGCTCTATGATCCAAGGCAGGGAGTTCCCCCTTAGATTTACCCACACCGCCAAACCCATTTCCATTGCGATAAATTACTAAATCAATACGCGAGCGTCTTGACAGAACTGAGATCTCAGTGGCAAAAATGGCATGTGGTGGAGAGACAGAGAAAGAGACAGAGAGAGACAGACAGAGAGAGAGAGACATTAGATTTCTTGTGAGTCCTCTGACTCGATATCAATCTTGTTTGTAGTATTCAACGAGTACAGATGACAAATGATAGCTTGCTCTTCCTTAAGCAGTGGATTCTTCAAATCTTACCCAAGATTAATTTCAGATTTAATGGAATACATTCGCTTGGATTAGGTCTAATCTCAGTTGAGAGAGCTGCTGTCCCTGTGCATTCAAATCAATTTAAGTAGCAGCTTCCTCATAACACTTTAGCTTGTGTTTTGTAGTATTCAAAGTGGCTGTAGCCTACTGTCCATCCATTCAAGGGTCAATTCAAGTTCAAGGCAAACTGTATTTTATTTGTCTCTCACTCTCCTCTCCCTCTGCCTTATCTCTCTCCACTGTCTCAGTGCCCATAGAGAAGTAAAAGAGCTAATGACCCAGTGCAGCTCTCACACACTTGATCCAGTTTGATTGACTGCTGATGTTTCCTCCAGCCCAGAGGTGAACATCTACCAGCTGACAGTGCTGCACAGCTGCCGGGGGGATCGGACACTGGGCTTTGAGCACCAGTCCACAGCACGCGGGCTAGCTGGCATCAGTGTGAATGACGGGTGAAAATGCACGCGCTTACACACTCACAAACTCCCATAGCACATGCATAATTAGCCATACACACACACAACTTCACATGACATGCAGCTGTACTCTTTTCCTTAATGCTGATGACAGCGTATCCATTCCGGTAGAAAATGCTCCATAGCGACTGCTATATAGACTATCTTATATTGGACACACTCCAACAGTCAGCGGCTTGCTTCAAGCCAAGAGAGGTGTGTTTTATGTGGAAAACGATATCAAAGTGAAATACTATTGAGAGGTAAATCAAATATGCGGTGCGGGGGGAAAAAACATCAAGTTTCCCATTTCAAAGTAATTTTCCCTTGACTGTTATTCTAACGCTCTTAATAACGGGTACTTTTTATGATGTAATAGAACACTCCAGACTTCCGCACTTGGCTCCCCCAGGGGGGAGTGTGTGGGGATGCTAGTGATGGTGGGGGGGTGGGAGGGGAGATACAGACACAGTGACGGACCAGGCTTGCTAACCATCAAGGAGGCGAGAAGGACACGCTTTCACTGAACCACACAGCACAGCTTATGACTTCTCACTCTGTGAGGTCACATTCTAACAAGCTTTGCATTGGTTACACACACACAAGCAGAAATCATTATTTCAACAGTTATATGCAGAACCTGGCAACCCTGGTCCCATGTCATTTACAGCCCATGACCTACGGCACATCTACATTACAAAGGAATCTGTGGTGAGAGGCGGTCGGGGCAGGTTGAAAGAAAGCGAGTGAGTAAGAAGAAGTGAGAAAGGGATGATGTGTACTGGGAACGCACGTTAAATGTGTGTGCATGGCTTTGTGTAAGAGAAAGAGAGAGGGAGAGAAAAGAGGGAGAGAGAAAGAGGATGAGAGAAAGAGCATAAGGGAAAAAGAGAAACATTCAATGTGAACAACAAGAGGACAAGAGAAACAACAATAAACGACAAAGATCATTTGTGGAGGTTGGTGGTTATAGGGTCCGGCAAAGTGAATGGGGAGGGAGAGCGTGGTAGCAGGGAGTGTGTGTGTGTGTGTGTGGTATAACGTGGCTGTGTGGCCAGATGTAGTCAACATGTCTGAAAGCAATCAAACAATGTCTGGCCCAATCCTCCGCCTCATCACTGCACGAGGCCTCCATGAGGTGAGGGCGGGTGTGTGTGTGTGTGTGCGTGTGTCTACAGAGCCGTTTCTACTCTCTAATCAGAAGCCGGACCGCCGTAATTGCCTGCTACAATCTATCTCCACCACCGTGGGCCGTGGACCTCTTTCAGCAGAGTTAGACAGGGAGGCCCGGTTCATTTCAATATGTTGCGTGCCGTCAAGTGAAATTGGCAGGGTAAATAGGAACTGCTGTTTATTTCCTACTCGCCCGACGGCCCGCCCCCCCCATCCCCCATCACCCCCTACAACAAACCTCCCCTCAGAAACACACAAGCACCACCACACAATGAGAATCAATTACACACTCGGCACAAACACAGACACAGACATACACACACACCTCATGAGTGTATGCCCGCACCACAAACACACAACCATGCCCTCGCTATGCTGCCGTCGCACAAAACACGCGAGGTAAACTGAGGGCTAGAGAAAGCATGGCTCAGATGGGATCCTCCCCGACTGGCGAGGAATGACTGTCAGCGGGTCAAGTCCTCCATGTGTCCACCCCAAAATAAAAGTGGAGGGGCTCGTCCAAATGAAAGCCCAGTAAATCACAATGTCTTTAAATGTGTAGAGCACGTGGGAGTCTCGTCTTTCTCTGGAAACATGAGACTGCTTGTGCGAGGCTGCATGTGTGTGTGGAACGGGTGCTACTGATAGTTTCACTCCAAAGACACAGTGGTGTGCTCAAAAACAAGATATTCTTATTGATGTTACCTGGCAAATCATGTTTTACCAGGTCACATGTGTGGGCTAATACACAACAAAACATTCTCCCAGGTTTTATTTTTCTCCTTCATAGTGGAAAACTACCCAAGAACAGTAAACTGGTATAATCAGATTTTATAGACAAAAGTTAGTGTGTGTACTGGAGGTGAAATACTTATAAAAAACCAAGCTTGAACATATATACACACACACACTCACGTAAACCAACAAGAGCTAAGCCTGTCTATGTGTACAATAGGAAATGATGGTCTGGAGGCCTTAAAAGGTTACATAACAGTTAGACCTATCACAGCACCCTAATGACATGGTGGTGTGGGCCTGACGTGAGAGCTGGCTTCGATTACTGATTACTCGGTTCTGGAATTCACACGTGTCAGCTGAGTGGAGAGAGAGTAACACCAAAAAAGAAATAGAACTCAAGAATAATGAATAGAACAAACACACGGAAATGCTCTGCCACAAAGTCTCTGTGAGGCACTAAAGTCTGAAGGCTTATTTTTTTATAGTGAACGCATAGAAAACACAGATAAGAATCAATGGCTTTTGTACCGAAAATAAGGCTGATGAATACTTGCACACATAATGACGTGTGTCTCTTACCGGTGGAAAAGCAAATTGGTTATAGTTGAACTTACAGCAAACCTGTATTAGCAACAGCCAAGAACCAGAACTAGGTTTTAGATGTTAGAAACAGGATCTTAGAGTGACCACATTGGGTTCTTGGTAACCTCCCTGGGTATTTTAATGTAAGATTAGATTAAGATGATATTGAATCAGAAATTATTTAATGATTAGTACTAACATATGCCAATGGTAAGTTCTTCATTTTATATTACATTTGACTGAATATATAAACTAATAGTCAAAAACAGTGTTTTGATGGTGTGTAGGGGACACAGTCAGTTCAAAAACAGGGCTTTATTGCAAAGACAAGAGCTGAATCTACCAACAGGTTTGGCAAGAGGGACATGACACTATTAAGACTACAGTCGTATGCAAAAGTTTGGGCACCCCTGATAATCTCCATTACTTTCATCTATAAAATGTTGGGCGTTTGGATGAGGAACGTCTTTGTCATATATATACACATACGTCATGGACAGTGATATTTTAGCTGTGAAATAAGGTTTATTTGATAAACAGAAAATATGCCATACGCATCATAAGAGAATTAGACACTTGCATAAATTTGGGCACCCCAACAGAAAAATCACATTTATATTTAGTAGAGCCTCCTTTTGCAAAAATAACAGCTTCTAGACGCTTTTTATATCCTCTGATGAGTGTCTGGATTCTGGATTGAGGTAATTTGGACCATTCTTCCTTACAATACATCTCCAGTTGAGTAAGGTTTGATGGGTGCCTAGCGTGGACAGCCCGCTTCAAGTCACCCCATAGATTTTCAATTATATTCAAGTCTGGGGACTGGGATGGCCATTCCAAAACATTGTAGTTGTTCCTCTGCATAAATGCCTTAGTGGATTTGGAGCAATGTTTCGGGTCGTTGTCCTGCTGGAACACCCAACTGCGCCGTAACTTCAGCTTTGTTACAGATTCTTGAACATTATTGTCCAGAATTTGCTGGTACTGAGTTGAATCCATACGACCTTCAACTTTAACTAGATTCCCAGTTCCTGCACTAGCCACACAGCCCCACAGCATGACGGACCCCCCACCAAATTTTACTGTGGGCAGCAAGTGTTTTTCTAGGAATGCTGTGTTCTTTTGCCTCCATGCGTAACGCCTCTTGTTGTGACCGAATAACTCCATCTTTGTCTCATCAGTCCACAGTACTTTGTTCCAAAATGAGCCTGGCTTGTTCAAATGTAGTTTGGCAAACCTCAAGCGAGCCTTTTTGTGGCGCGTGTGCAGAAAAGGCTTCTTCCGCATCACTCTCCCATACAGCTGTTCTCTGTGCAATGTGCGCTGAATGGTCGAGCAATGCACAGTGACACCATCTGCAGCAAGATGACCTTGCAGCTCTTTGGAGGTGATCTGAGGGTTGTCCTTGACCATTCTGACCATTCTTCGCCTTTGCCTCTTTGTTATTTTTCCTGGCCTGCCACTTCTGGCCTTAACAAGAACTGTGCCTGTTGCCTTCCATTTCCTAATGACATTCCTCACAGTGGAAACTGATAGCTGAAACCTCCGGGATAACTTTTTGTAGCCTTCCCCTAAACCATACTGCTGAACAATCTTTGTTTTTAGATCATTTGATAGCTGTTTTGATGCCCCCATTTTGCCACTGTTCAGAGGAGAATCAAAGAGAAGCAAAACTTGCAATTGGCTAACTTAAATACCCTTTCTAATGATTGAATGCACCTTTTTATGTAATTGAAGGCTTAACGAGTTAATCAGACTAACTATGTGTTGCAGTTAATCAGCATTTAGTAGGCAGAGGTATTCAAATCAAATAAATGATAAGGGTGCCCAAACTTTTGCACAGCCTTTTTTTCACATTTGATTTAATTTCACACAACTAAATACTGCTACACCAAATATCTTTGTCTGGAAAACACCCCAGCACTCAGTGTTAACTAGAAAAGTAATATTACAATATTATATTGATATTTTTTGGTGAAGACAGGAAATTATCATGCAGCCTCAGAGGGGTGCCTAAACTTTTGCATACGACTGTATATAGTAGGCCTGCCTTTTATGAAGACAAACAGTACATAACTTTTATTTTGTACCTGACCAAGCCTTGAATGTCTGAATGTGTCTTTAATAATGAGAATAGGTTCCCAGTTAAGTCCCAACTCATGTTTAAAGAAATGTTATGTGACCAATGGTCATGGTTCTTCTCCAATACCATGTTCTTACTCTTCTAGTTAAGTCTTCATTCTTTAATGTTAACCATTTTACAGATATACCATCACATGAACTGTTGGCTGCTTTTCCCCTCCCGATTTAAAATCTAGACCAAGAAAACATAAATTGATTGGTTTAGCTATAACAGTGGATCTTCAATAAATTTGATTCATGCATATATCTCAAATAGGGTGGAAGAGCACATTATTTCAATAGCAATGGTGGTACAGTGGTGAGATAATAAAAACCTGGGATTTAATTGTGTTGTGAGTCTAGTTGTGAACTTCAGATTTGAAACAACATTTTGAAAGAAAGGACAGAGGAGTATTTTATATCATTTTGTCTAGGGCACTGCTGCACATTTACGAGGGTCCTTGTGGTTTTTCAATCAGTGATAACAGCAGTATTTGTTGACTACCAATCCGAGAGACACTCACAATGATATTTGAACTCTAGGTTCAAAAGACCTGAGAACCATACAGCTTCACATATTTTTTTCAGTTTTATATGTTCAGTTGCCTGCTAAATGCCCCATTTGAGACAGAATTGAGGCCCTCTCCAAATAGCTACCTAACTGCTTTTTCTAAAATTACTTCTTATTATTTAGAAGACCTTTCAAGACAGTCTTTGAATTACAATGAGCCTGACAATTGACTGGACCAAGAACTCCTTTTTTACAGCCAGGCAAGACAGCCAAACAATGTTGAACTCTTCTGTCTGTCTGAAAGGGATAAACCGTTTAATTTGAAAAAGGATACAGAACCATCTAAGGGGTAAATTGGGGGGATGGGGGGGCAAATTGTCAGAGGTGACGAGGGTTTCAAAATACAGTTATGGAAGCAATTTTGTTTATTAGCACCTAGAATGGCAACAATCGCAGAGGTCAAATCTCTAATTCTTACACTTATCAAGGGGCCACATCAGCTGCTTAGCAAATTTGCAACAGAAGTCATCACAAAACATATGTATTGAAAACGCCTGGACAGTTTTTGGTCTACAGGTCACAGACAAGTTCAACCATCTTTAGCTTTCTCGGCTTTAATCAGCATCATCCACAGCACAGGGCCAAAGTAGCACGGTACTGTAGGTACTTCACTTACAGGATCATGAATTTAGGTTCTTAGAAAATATACTGTATAGTGCAAAACTGTGTTCTGAATATGAAAAGTTGGAACATTTTTGTTTCCCTGTCATGAACCAGGTTCAAATGCTGTTTTGTCAGATTGTACGTATATTCTCTGGTATCAGATGCACTGAAAGGTTAACTGGAGAGGAAAATGATTGTAAAGCCAGATTGGTTGAAAGTGATGACCTGGACCCGAAGAATGGAAGGATGTAAAATCAGATGGTGGCACTTAGCAAAAAAAGGCCCAGATCGCCAATGCTTACTGCTCCAAAGTCAGAGTAAGGACAGTGACGCAGGCACACTTGATGAGCAGGGGACATTCCACTGTCATCCCCAATGCATAAATCTGCTGTTAACTGTAAAATCAATGCTACTTATTGTAAAACAATAGACAGCGGGGCATGCCAAGTGAATTCTGTAGCCACCACTTTCAGCCAATCACAAGGCTTAAGGACTTTGTCCTTGGCCAACTATGACCTTGCCTTTAAATACAATGGCATTGGCCCAAAAAGAAAGCACCGCATGGAAACATTCATTATAAATCTCCATACTCGACAATTGTGTAATGCTCACTGTACAGAATTTCCTTATTTTTTGGTCATTTTCCAATGAAATAAGTCCTTCCACAGAAGAGGTGTGTGTTTTCACACTAAGTCCCATTCACACTGATGCCAGCTAGCCCGCGTGCTGTGGACTGGTGCTCAAAGCCTAGTGTCCGATCCCCCCGGCAGCTGTGCAGCACTGTCAGCTGGTAGATGTTCACCTCTGGGCTGGAGGAAACATCAGCAGTCAATCAAACTGGATCAAGTGTGTGAGAGCTGCACTGGGTCATTAGCTCTTTTACTTCTCTATGGGCACTGAGACAGTGGAGAGAGATAAGGGAGAGAGAGAGAGAGAGAGAGAGAGGGGGAGAGAGAGAGAGTGTGAGATTGACAGAGGTAGAGCGAGATACATTTACCACAGGCAGCAATAGTACAAAGCAAAGGCAACTGCATGGGCAAGTCAGTTACATGTTAAAAGCGATATATTTCCTAACTGAAGTTGCCCATGCCCCATCTGCTGACAGTTGCTAGAGATGTGCAATATGCTCCCATGGTGCACGGCGCTTTTACAGCATTTACGTACATGTTCACTCTTTAATATGCACTCAACTGAGAAAACTTGCATTGAAAACACAAGTTCAGTTGCAAAACCAACTCAGATTTGCAAGAGTCCAAGCCAGGGTTCTCCAATCCTGGTCCTCGAGGGCCGCTGTCCTGCATGTTTTAGATGTTTCTCTGCTCCAGCACACCTGATTCAAATGAATGGTCATTACCTGGCTTCCACAGAGCTTGATAACAACCCATTCATTTGAATTTGGCCCTCGAGGACCAGGATTGGAGAACCCTGGTCCAAGCAAATATCTAATTTAATCATTTCTAATTTCTCGTCTTTAATATTTTTGAATATAAAGCATTATATTTAGAACTTATCAAAAACATATTTCACAAAAAAGGTACACAGAGACCAGACCACTGAATGGAACAGTGCAGGTGTTACAGCTTCCTGGGTTCTGTCCAATAACATCACAGCGCCATCTATTGGCCACAATAAGCAACTGCACTTTTGTGTGCGTGTTGGACTCAATACTGCAGTATTTCGATCAAAGAACATAGGTGGGTTAATCTCAATGTAAATTACGTTAAAGAAATAGCTTTTTTCAATACTTAAATTGTATTGACAACAGAAGCAAGCTTGTGAAAGGAAAATAATACATCCTTTAAATATTTTTTTTATTGGGGTGGGATTTTGCTAAGTACATATAGGTACCCAGCACCAACGTGCAAGTACAGTAGGGCCAAGTTGGATATGGTGCGAAATAAAAACACAAGCCAACCACAAAAAATCTGATAGTTCTATTTGTACGTCAGAACGTAAAACAGATTTGGAGCAAAACCTTTCCAGATCATCACAAAGCAACCAAAACAAATCCCTTCGTCCAATTCCCATCAGTCAAATTCGCCTCTGAAGCACACTTCTTTCCCAGTTCCATCCAGCCACCTCTCTGAAGAGCACAGCCAGAATGTACAACCTGACCATAGCCTTCAGACTTCCTCCTCCCCTCCCCCCACAGTGAGCCCCACAGTCCGGGCCCTGCCGCCCACCGCTGCCGGTGCTAGCTCCGCACCGAGAGGGGAATTTACATTTTAATAGGCAGAGCCGCTTGCCGAGCCACCCTCGAATGAGGGGGTCTATGCTCAGACGAACAGCGGGGAATGCACCCAGCTGCAGAAGTTTCCCATGAACCCCCGAGACAATTTCTGGAGCACACGGATGGGAAAGGGAAATAAAATGATATTTTTTTAGCCCAAACCGGCTTCCCATCTGTATATACTGTTTATGTATGTGCTGCTTCATATACACACACATACATATAGATGCATATTTACTAATCTCGGAACCCAGAAGTCTGTTTTTTTCCTCTCTATCTCATTCAAAAGTCAGATTTGTGAGACTACATATTTACCAACAAACCGTCCTTAGAAATGAGATTTGATGCCATGCCACCTTAGATTTGAAAGGAGATACTGTAGGTGCAGATTGCAGGGTGTGTGTGTGTGTGTATGGAGATGACTGCAGCAGAGGGCTTGGCGTTGAGCCTGTGCTCACCGAAGCATGGCGGTTCCATCACAGCTGTCATTAGCCACCAAACAAAGGCACATCCAGAGGAAGGAAAGGATGATGAGGAGGTCTGTCTTCACCACAGCACTGTCAGGGAGAGAGAGGGACTCAATGAAGCCCCAGCCAAGGACATGAGTGGAGGTCGCCAGCAGAGCATTCTCACGGATGGAGGGGATGGGCTCCAGTGTGTTTGACATCTTTCCAGATACAGGACATACAGTAGATGAAATACCAAATATACCAACAGAAACACAGAGGATGGGAAGATGTATCCTACCCGGCTAACTTAATATTCGTTATTATTTTGTATCCCCGATATGTCCAAAATAGCCAAATAAGCAATTTTGAGAAATTGCATTCAGTTGACATGAGTCACATGACCTAGTAATAAGAGCCATGTAGGTAAGTTCCAAACCTGCTGTGTGACATTTAAGTTGGCATGAAAATGACCTCTCTTTCTCTCTCTTCATCCCCCTGTTTACCCTCACTCATTCCCTCTTTCTTTCCCCCCCTCACAGCGTTACAAGCCTGTGTCACTCTAGAGTGTGAAACGGCACAATGTGTCCCAGCTCCAGGCGTGCAATCAGAAACAGGGCCCCTCCCCAACCTAATTAATAACTATTGAACATGCTAACAACAATCAACACTAATTAAATGCACGCTTGTTGACAAGGGTGCAAGCCTTATCAAAAGCAGGAGACGGGGAGGGCGAGTGTTTTGTGGGCGTGTGTGGGTGTGGGAGGAGGGTAAACTGGGTCTTCTGTTTTCCGTAATTAGCTAACGAAGTGCCCCAAGGCCATGGTTTTAATTCATAGCAGCGACTCCGACTCTGTCTGCTTCTCAGGACTGGGAAAGCAGGTCAGTCTCTCCAGCTCAGGAGTTGTGGGGACATCATGGGGACGTCGCTGTGTAAAACTGTTTTAACACTTTAGAAGTTATACAGTAAGGGTTATACAGTATAACTACTAACGTAACTAGAATGTCATGTAAATGTTTCAGTACAGTAACTGAATTTGTGTGCTGAAGGAGGTGATGCCCACTATAAAGATAGGAAATTCCCTCCTCAAAGTGATCCTATCAATGTTTCTTAATAATCCTTACACATGCAGAAAACCTGTAGAAAGGTTTCAATGTAGCAAAACTGGGAATTGTCAGCAGTAGAAATTTTCCATGGGAAGTTTCAGGAATATTTGGAAATATTCAGGGACTTTCAGAAATAATGGGGAATTCTTTACATATTGTATTTTTCATGTAATGTGCAGACATAATTTGTAATGATTTTATTAAACAGGCATTTGTATGCTCTATGCGAACACTCCACAAACACCATGTGAAATCAAGCTAAAACCCATATTATTCTATTACATTAAAAAAATGTACATGCTGTGTTGAAGAAAGCCTTAGCTAGTAAGTTAGAAACTAAATATAAAAGCTATTTGTTATGTTAGGATTTGCCAATTATACTTAGCATGAACAATGACAGAAATTGCAGAAAAGCTTATGAATGCTTTCTTCACTAGTCGCCTTGACTACTGCAATAGCCTTGCCTCTGGTCCCGCCCCCCACCCCAAAAGTATTAAAGAACTACAGTTAGTTCAGAATGTGGCTGCAAGGGTATTGACTCACACAAAAAAAGAAAGACCACATTATTCCAGCAGTCCTTACACTACACAGGCCACCTGTGGTTTTTGAATTGATTGGTTCTTGCTCTGGTTTTTAAAACTGTTTTAAATGTTTAGCAACAAAATATTGGGTTGAATGTCATGGTGTGCAGGGCTTGATTGTCTTGGGCACAACATATTAGTTTGTGTAAAGGAAGCATGAAAGAAGAATAAAGCACTGAATTGCAATATAACAGAATTCCCATTAGATGGGGCTGTTGTCACTGTGCCACAATGACAAAACACATTATGTGAATTCACCAAATAAATTAAAGATAATAAAATACATAATATTACACCTCTATTCGATACTGTACCTACTAATTCAATACACAATGGTATAAAATATAAACAGGAAAAATTACACTTTATGGAAAGATTTGCTCTTAAAAAAGCAAACATTTTCAACACCTTTGCAATCCTATTCCAACCCGACACTGTGTTTGAACATAAACAGAATGAATCAGCATTTGGTTGACAGTTACAGTCAATGAAAGAGACAGAAAGTTCAGAGTTATGGCCCCCCACACCCACTAACCCCCGTGGCCTGGCCTACTGACTGAACCACACTCAGGCTGTTCCAACTCCCAATACAAGGGGAGGTAATTCTGAGTGACAGGCTGGGATGGGGACGGTACCATAGTATTGACATCAGCCGCTTGTTCCCATGATCAGCCCTCAATAGGCGATTGAGTTTGCCAGTGACCCTAAACAATTGCTGGGACAAACATCAGCGGACTTCCCCTCTGCTGGCTTCTGCTGCCACATCCTCCCCCCTACACACACACACACAACCCATCCTAATCAATAGACAGTCGATCAATAGCCAGTAACCAGTATTGATGACTCTGTCCCGTCTGCTGCCTGTTCCCAGCTAGCTGAGCCTGAGAGTTGGCTTGAGGGAATTTGAAAACACACCCTCCCCTCCCCCACACACTTGTTGTGCATGTCCCCACACAGACAGATGTACAGTATTGAATATGAGGATAGACACGCAAGCTTGGCCCTGATCTCTCTCACACACACATACACATATACACACACACACAGACCTTGCAAGTCAACGTGGTTAGTCAGTAATTCAAAAAGAGCATTGCTGGTAAGCACTGCCTAACAAGCCAACTGAACTGGGAAAGCACACTATAGGTCAGCCATTCATTCAGCCTACATTGTAGATGAGCATTGCTCAAATAGCTGTCGGTTCCAAGACTGACATGGGGACTCATGTGGGATAGGTTGGAGTATGGTGCAGTAGGTGAGTGTGCGCCCAATGACTCACCAGTAGCATCAGCTGCAGCGGTTGCCAGATCCAGAACCTCATCTAGATGCATTTCTGAGAAGCACTCGGAGTTAATCCAATTCCGGACACACCTGAGCTGCACTCAAGACCCCATTTGCAAGCACTGTGTTACTGTCAACATCGTCAAGTCAGCTGGAGTTTTCTATTTTCTACTTTTCCCAATTTCCTGTCCCAGGGTCCTCCAGTCTCAAGGCCGCATATGGTCAAGAACGTTAGACCTAATTAAGTAGGTTTAACAAACTTCAGAAATAGGCATATCGGCGTTTTGTAAGTAGCCTCCTTGCATACACGAAGCAGCCTCGAGATGGCAGGCAATCCCCGGGCTGGGATGAAGCAGCTGCAACAATTAGTGGAAATAAACGGAAATAAAGGGGTACGTCGAGGGGCATGGAAAGTTTCTAAGACAAGTTCGTCGTTGATTCGTTGTAAAAGTAATTAAGTGCTCGAAACATAAGCTCTTGTTTTTGATGCTGGCGCGCTTCCTGTAGGCCTAGTATTTGTTGATGATCCTTGATGAACAGGAAAGATTGTGATATTCAATTTAGCCCCCACTACTTTCTTGTCACCTCTGTGTAGCATGCCCGTATATCCTCAGTGGAAAGCAAATACTTTCTGTAAACAATTTTATTCTGAGACCCCAACGTTCTGTGGTAAACACTCGGCGCTTTCAGCATAGTGAATGGAGGTCAGTGTAAATAGCACGAATTATGGTTTTGATCTATGCTGGCCTGCCAAGAATGCAACTTCTCTGTCAAACTGAGGTGTGCAATAAGAGGCTGATCGATAGCAAGCGTCTTCGGAATTTTTCCATCCGTTTTCAATGCGCACTAAAAGAAGAGCCTTGAACCGGCGTGGCCTCTTTAGCGTTGGCATTTGCGTAAACATCGAATTCGCACACTTCATACACGTTGTTTGAAAGGGAATTGAAAGTATTTGACATATTTTTTTTAAATGACCAAGCGAGGTGATTTAAAGTAGGCCTCGATGCTTTCACAGACGAACACAAAAACATGGCATGTGTTACGGCAATTGGAAGAGAAGCTCACACATTTGTTCACATTTTACCCTACGCCTATAAACCTGTGTAGCATAAGGTCAAGCAGAATATTGCATACAGGGATTGTTTTGATTGTGGGTCAAGAGATGAGGCCTTTTGTTAGAAAGGTCAGTTACCAATAAGAAGTCAAGGACTGGTTCACATGGCCATAGCATTCTACATCAATCGCTATCCAATGTAGCCGCCTACTCAAGAATTGCAAACTTACAGGTGAGGTCAGACTTAATGTTAGATGGTATACACAGGGGCGGTTTTAGCTTATTGGAGGCCCTGGGCAAAGAACAATTTTGAGGCCCCCCATAAACCTCAAACCCCCAGAATGAGTCCAAGAGTATAGGCAATCTTACCGAATTGTGTAACACTTCGGTTGTGGATAATATGTCCAGAAATAAAGCCAAGTCACTCATTTAGTGGCAGAATCCATTGTTATGTCCACAAAATTATTTTAGATATAGTATAAATTTAGCTAGCTTGCAAATCCTGAGGATAGCCTACTGCAGCAGACCTTTCTATGTGACAACGGACATGGGTGTTTTGTCCCTCGAGAGTTGCCGTAGGTTATTACGTGAAATCAGTGAGGCTGTTCGAATGGCGATGTCAAGAAGAGCATTGGTAAATGGAAAGTTATGAAAAGAGACTGCGTCCGTGTCTTATTGTCCACACGGTCATATATAGTGCTATCTAAAACGAACTTACAAAGAGCTCGGTTACACTACACAAGTTGAATTAGTAATGTTGTTAGCGATGCTAGCGTTATTTTCCTAGGTAGCCTATAACATTTCACTGGGTCTTGCAGCTGTTTGATTAACTGAAATCATTATGAAATGTTATGTTCTACTAGCCATTTGCCGACTTTAGCAAGTCACTGTATTTCCAAGCCCTGATAGTGTAACTAAGACGACACAGTAAATAATTCCTCTTTCAAGTAATAAACCCCCGTTCAGTCATAGATCCGCTCGATCACACACTCACCACACGTCAAATTCTCCTGACAGAAACGTCATGACCTGAATCATATATTCCATGCTGGAGTTGAGATAACATTTAGCTATAAAAAATAGAATTAAAGAATTGTGTTTTCATGCTTAATTTGAATTGTCATTCGTTTGCAATGACAAGTGATTTATTTTAACTTTTTTTTTGTAAATACGACGAGGCCCCCCTGGTGGCCGAGGCCCTGGGCAACTGCCCGACTTGCCCAATAGGACGGACCGCCCCTGGGTATACATGCCACTACATTATGCCAAATAAAATGTAAAACCCATATTGTTTATCTATTTTACAGAAAGATAGCCTACCATATGTTTTGATTTGTAAATTACTTGTTATGATTTTTCCATCAATGTAGGGGAAACAATTTAAAAGGTAGGCCTAATAAAACATCACCCTTACCAAAACATCATACTGTTTTGGTAAATATCCTTTCAACATCTTAGTAAATCACACAAATAAACCAAGACAATGCACTTTATTTCCAGATTGGCTAATTGCCAATTAGTAACCCCACTGCAAAAAAAACAACGTTGTGGCTGCCTAATTGATAGCTTTTACAGCAATAGCCTCCCGACAACGTTGCTTTTCTCAGTCTCCGCTCAGCAAGCAGCATTTTCTCATTAGATTATTGCAAATTGCAAAAACTGACGAAATGGGCTCATTTACTTAAGTGGTGTGATTGAAAGTATGTTTATGGAGCTTTTATGAAACTGCCGTTCTGTTCTCGCCACGGCTGTTCCGCTTTGGGTTCTAGCCTCCAGACAACGGTGGGGATAATTATGCTACCGAAAGACGTAAACAAGGAACGATTTCCTAACTCAGTCGACCAGATATAAACTTTTATACACAAGTGACCTTCGTCCAGCTTTTTTTAAAACCATACCAATCTGTTACAGTAGGCCTACCCCTATTTTCTGACACTCATCCTAAATCATGAATAGCCAATATCAGTTCATTTCCTGGATTTATTAGACATTGAACACACTGTTTCCCCATGGAGCCTCATCACACATAGGGAATCCTATCCTCTGTCACAACACATTATACCTTATACCTGTCATCCCTCCCTTTGTTCCACCAATGATATCCCTTGTCTCTACCGCTTCGTGTCACAATAATACCCATCAAACAGTCAACGTTTTTCCTCCACTCATGGTTTTTGGACAATAGGAATCTTGGTTGAGGAAATCCTCACAGGAGTCGCAAGGTGTATATGCCACTCTCCCCTTGGAAGGAAGAGAAAGAGCAGGGGTAAATAGACGTGAAAAATAGAGAACACAGGAGAAGGAAAGGTGTGAGCAGCATTTTCTGACACGTTCCGCCATGTCGCAGCATATTTGTAAACATCGTTAATCACAGATTAGCAGGTGGGGACGTTAATTGCACTGGAGGAAATAACAAGACCCAGTGGATGCTTCTGTTTATCGACTCCCAGCGTAACTGATAAGGGCTTGGACTGGATGTGTGTGTCTGTGTGTGTGTGTGTGTGTGTGTGTGTGTGTGTAGTTGGAGCTTAAAGAGAGGTGTGATTGTGCATGTGTCGCTTCTTGAGTGGGCATTTATGCATTTCTAGTAAGTGTGCATGTACATATGCATGTGTGCGTTCCACTGGCAGAGTGGCATGTACACTACTCTCTTTACCAACACCAACCACGCCACCTGTGCCACACACCCACACTGGCGTCCACATACACAGCAACAATAAAAAGGCCCTGCTAAAAACAACGCACCCACACTATTCTCATGCCCCTCCACAAGACCGGCCACCCTCGTCAAATCAGAATGCTTTCTTACATGGCAATAATGAATGATGCTCGAATCATCTCTCTACAGCAACATCATAAATAACTGCTACCAGACGGTACTCAAGTGTTAAACACAGAACATATGCTGAATTACAATAGCCCGGGTAACACATTGCCAAAGCGCTCAGCCATCCACAGCAGATCACTGTAAGTCCTGATGGCAGCTGCAAGCATGCATGCCAAGGACTCGAATGTCACTTTGACGTCAACCTTCGCGGTTGCCGAGGAAACTCTGTCTCTGCGTCGCCATGACGAGCTTCGATTGATGGGGGCCACCACGGCTCGGTAAACCGGGGGGGGGTGCAGGGAATGGGAGGTGTCATTGCTCTTTGTCGTTGTCTTCCTCATCCTCGTGTGATAGTTCACCCTGTGACACTGCCCCTAAAAGTCCATGCAGTGCTCCATGACAGACACTGTGCAGGTTAGCTCAATACCAGCACAGGCTGTAACAGAAATCTGAACTGCATGCACAACATATCTATTCACAGAAGCACATGATTCTGAAGTTCTGAACGAAAACACACCCAAATAGGCCTTAACAGTCATATTTCATTCCTGCCTAAGACGCTAACATTGCATCACAGCCACAGAGGGAAGAGGGCCCGCAGTCTAAATCAATCATTGTCCCCCTATGCATCCGAAAGCTAGCTAATTGATGCACTAATCCAGTCGCTAAGTACTGTACGGGCTTGTGGGAGCGAGTCCAAGGCAAACACAACACACAGGTCATCAGTGGCTTGTCTCTCAACGCCAGGGAGTGTGGAGGGTGAGAGAATACCCATGAGTTATAGATCTGAGGTAGACAACACAGATCTGGATAGAAGGGAGAGAGAGAGAGCAGATTGTGGTTTCCCAAATCAGGGGAAGCTAACCTTCTAAAAAGCTACTACACCCCAAACTAGACTGGTAGCACACTTGGGAACTTGTTGCTTCCAATATCCTAATGATGGAAAAAGGTGAGTGATTTGGGATTGGTAGCACTCCCAGGAGAAGGATATAACCGACATTTCTTTCATGTACTTCATGTCATTCATTCATTCAGTTCTTATTTTTCTTTTAATGGCTTCCGTTTACTTTTGAGAAGAGATTTATGTGCCTTGTGTTCACTCTGTTTCTCTCTTCACCTTGGGCATGGGGGTATGGAGAAAGAGTTAGAGGGAGAAAAGACAGCAAGGACATTAATGTAGAGAGAGAAAGTTAGAGGGCAGAGATACAATAAGTGAGAGAGAAAGAGAGAAGGAAAGAGCAGGGAGAGAGAGCGAGATGAGAATCGATAGCAGATGAGTCTTTCCCCACACACAGTGTAGGGGGGTGAACTAAGAACCAGAGACTGTTCTTGCTGAGTAATTACAAGTGTGGCTCGTAACGCACACTACTGACCCTGCTTTCAAGTTGACCAGTGTTAATAATCAGTGATCATAATGAACAGAATCCATAGGTCCAGCTGGGTTAAGGTCTTTGGCAACCTTGCTCCAAACAACAACTGCAAGAGGAGGCAGCGTGGTGCTTTTGGGGTTTTAGGTAGAGATGGTGCACTACTGCCCCCCAGTGCCACACAGAAATATGACCGGCATGGGTTTTGTTAGTTACTATATGTTTATAATGACATTTTAGCCAATCTGAATTGAAACCCATGAACAAAAGCTAATGGTAGATTTATTGAAAGTTGTAAACTCTTATCAAAATAACTAACAATAGCGTTCCATACCTACATATAAGAAACAAGAAAACACAATACCAACATCATGCCCAATACCAAGTACTTTCCTAATGTAAAGGTTATTGTTATTGTACTGCACATATTAGAAAGCATGCTGTGTTTCAAATACGGTAATGATCATGTTCAGTCCGTAGCTGTGTTTCCTGCTGCTGCTGCAGTGGATCTGAATAGTGAACGTATTGTAAATGTGAACGATTCACACGTCATCATGGTGCCACAGCACTTCTTTGCAACAATGATTTTCACACTTAACTTGCTGCAGCAGGTGCACTTACAATTCTGAACAATGTTACACAAAGTTATAGTACCATGAAAAATAAAAAATAAACCGAACTTCCGTTACAAACAAAAAATATTTGGTTATGGTAAAGCTGAGTTAAGCAACTGATTATCATAAGGTTAGCAGACGTCAAATGATAACTATTGTTTTTGAAAGTAAAACTTAAACAAACACTTAGTGTTCTAATTAAACCTATAACATAAGGCATATTGAAACTGTAAAAAAGTACAATTTCCAATTGACAGAGCTCCAGGAACTCAACACCCAAAAGTTATACTGTTCTCATTTAGTATCATGTTATTCACCCAATATATCAACTGCAATTAAGCTCTTAAACTAAAATAACTAATATAACTGTTATTGCAGTTTATTTTTAAGTAGCTTCCCAGATGGAAGCAGTGCAAGTAAACTAAGCTATACAAGTTGCATCTGTTTAGTTGTGCTTATGAAGTGCCATGGTTATATACTTGTGTAGGAGGAGGAGAATTCAAGGCACAGTATCAAAGAGCTAGTGAACGATATTAGTGAACAATATCGGTGTAATTATAAAGCATCACTGTATTGCTCAAACACATCTATACTATGTATATTATAAATTCAACACGTCATTTTATGACCATCCTTTGATACTTGTTCTTTTTGTACTGGTGCTCAGAGTCTCTCAGGATAGGCCGCTTAACCTCTCACTCACTTCCCACAGCTTTCTGGCCAGTGCGTCGTCCCGCCCCTTGGCTCCAACTTCCTGTAGGGTGCAGGAAGAGAAGTAGCGTCCGCTGAGGGGCTCCAGGCCCTCCTGGAGGGCACAGTGCAGGGTGGTCTGGGCACCCCCTTCCAAATCAAGGAAGAAGAGCTTAGCGAGGGGTACCATCAGAACCTGCAGCCACCAGCTCATGTTTCGAAGAATGTCTGTATAGATGACTCCTGTCAATGAGAACATGAAGCTTCTTAGCAATATATAAATGATAATATGTGGTATTTATGCTTATTTTTGTATAAAGTATTTTGAAATAAACAAGCCTGGAAAAATATTATTATGATTTATATTGCATTTGTATAATGCCTTTCAATATACTAAAAACCGTGAATGAGAATAAGCAGGAAAGTAGCAATGATGTAACAACTCAAAAACATATCCCATACTCTTACCAGACTTAGATTATGACCAACTGTAGCCACTAACCTGGGTGGAGACTGTAAGTGGTGACACTAGTGCCCTCAAGGCGGTTGGCCAGCTCCCTGGTGAAGAGTATGTTACACAGCTTGCTGTTGCAATAGGCCCTGATGTTGTGCCAGTTAGACTGGCCTGGCACCAGGTCCTTGGTGGCACCAAGAAGGGCAAAGTCAATGGTACCCAGGCGGTGGAGAAGAGCCGCCACGTTGACCACTCGACTAGGACTGCACTGCTTTAACCGCTCCAGTAGCAGATTGGTCAGCAGGAAGTGACCTAGGTGGTTGACACCAAAGGCCATGCCGAAACCGTCCTCTGTGCGTCCTGGACCCATCATTCCTAAGTGAGGGGGACACATTTTGCGGTCAAATGACTGGCTGATGACTAGATATCATTAAAGAACCTTTCTAGACCCTCAAGGTTTCAATTGTAAATCATTGTTTAAGAACCAAAGAGCTGTGAAAGGTCAGCCTGAGTTTAACAGCTTACTTGCTGATGCTAAAATATGTATTTATATTAACTAGAATAAAGCAGACACACCTGCATTGTTGATCAGTAGGTCCAGTCTAGGCTCAGTCTTCAGGAAGGTTTCAACAAAGGAGCGTACAGACTTCAGACTCCCCAGATCCAGCTGCATGAACACCACCTGGTCGTTTCCACTCTCCTGCAGGATAGATAATCACGTACAGAAAACATTGAATAACATCATCATGATGAAGGCTACCTTTTCAAGCCATGCTGAAAGAGGTTAGTTTAAACAGAGGTTAGACCTACAGGATAGTGGCTCTCCTGAACCAGAGTGGGAGAACCCTGTGGTAATATTCACTACCACATCGTCTTTATATATTTTTATTCAGCAGATGCTTTTATACCTTCCTGATGTCGTAGGCAGCAGCCTCAGTCCCTCTCTTTATTGCGGCATGCTAGAATGACCCTCGCTCCTCGCTTGGCCAATTCCAAAGCAGTAGTCTTGCCAATGCCAGTGTTGCTCCCTATAGGGAATGTCACACCTTACATTACTCAGTGGAAGACATACGTTTATTTCACAATCTAGAATGCTTAGTGAACACAGGATTTGGGGGGGAATTCAATACGACTATAGTGAATTGTCGTCCTTATCACCCTACAGTATCGACAGTAATTCATCAAACCTGTCACAATCGCCGTCTTCCCTTTCAGGGTTGCAGAACTGGTGCATCGGGATCCCTTAAACAAGTTGTAATATACTATTACATACAACACAATTCCTAGCCCCAGAATAGGTATGAAAACGGACATAATTAGCACACGGCAGCACACAGCGACTGTGCAACTGTTCTAAGTTTTGTACTTCCGGGTTTACGTGCCGAATTTTTTTCTCCACTAGATGTCAGTTTCGTGCCCTTTTCAGAATTAATAACCACCAAAACAGAAGAGGATAATCACTTTCAATAATGTTGTTTACATCCTGCTGTACATTTGTTGATTCCACCATATAACAAATCCTCCTCCAATCACTGAATATTGGTAGTAACAATCATATAAAGGCCTTTATATCTATGGTAACAATGACAAAGGTAAAATGTTATGTATTAGGCTGTGTACGCTTTCACTTAAGATACCAAATCTAACTACAAACTACAACAAATCTCAATCACCTTTTTTCTCCTCCGTCCCACAGGGGAGAATATAGACTTCACTTAGAGTGACAAGGCCCCTTGCCATATGAGATATTTGTAGGGTGTGATGGAGGCAATTTACTTTGGTGGCTTCTGAAAGGAGATTAACCTAAACATATCAGCAAGTCTAAATGTACATTAGTATACTGGAAAATGGATCTGCCAGATAGTTGGACTGGAATAATGCCTCATGCAGCTACAATGTCTGCTGAAGAATGGATTATTAAAGTATGACAATGTTGATAAATAAGATACAAAAATTATTGCCTGGATGTCGTTTATTTGTCAATTATTTTTATTTTTTTGGCCAGGAAAAAAACAGTAGCCTTTGATAAAGTTAATCTGAAATAGAACAGTACGTAGAATACATGAAGTAGTATACAGTACCTTTTAAAACTCATTAAATCCTAGATGTTATATGAAGAAATTAATAGATTTTTTTGATTATTAAGACAATTTAAAAAGGCAGAATGTCACTTAATAATAAAAAATAATATTATTGAATGAAATGTACTATAATATATACATTTTATATTTTAGCATGGGAAGATTAGGGTGCCAAGTCTCTTTTGTCACCTTGACACTCCTTGGATCCGCCAATGCAGATGATGATCATCATCATCCTCTCATCTACCACTCCTCTACCACCTGCTTACCATCTCTTATCTTCAAGAAGTCAGTATTAGGAATATTCATCATAATCATCATCATCCTCATAGTCCGAACTAAAGTTGACGTCGTCATCATCATCATAATCATCATCATTTTGACCCTGTGATGCCTCTACGTCCAATCCTATATCATCATCATCATCATAATCATTCTCCTCTTCATTCAAATCTCCCTCTTCTGACTCATCCTGTGATGCCTCTAAATCCTCTGATTGAGAATCATCCTCTTCGGACCCTTCTCCGAGTTCATCACCAGATCGAGAATAATCATCCACATTCCTCGGATTTGTTCTACTCCCTCTTTCCTTCTGCAAGCAAGCCCGTCCTGACAGAAAATGCATAAAAAATGTTATCTATTTTCCTACACACAATCATAATGATGTAATCTTAGTCACACTCACCAGTACATTCCTGGATAGACATATTTTTGCTCCCAAAACTGGCCTCCTGTTTCAGTTTAGTATTCTCTTTATTGAGCGCATCGTTTTCAAGTTTGAGTTGAATAACCTCTTTTACCAGGTTTGACTTCTTCAGCTTACGGTTCTTCTTTTCCAACTTTTTGATTCGATTTTGCATCATCTCCAGCTCACTCAAACCTGACTTCTTCTTCTTAGGGTATTTTTTCACCGTCTCACTCTTGAAAAGAAAATGACAAAAACTGTTTACATACATGCTGTTCACCCAGGGTCATATTATTCAACTAGATGATTTTACTTTATCAAACTACTTTTAGATTATACTAAAATGTATTTAAATTAAGCTGCATCCGTTAAAAAAAATCCTAAAAAGGCATAGAGCAAGAAGTTTTAAAAATTTGTCTCAAATATTTGTCTACATTGATTATGGGTTTAATTTTTTTTGTCTCACTAGCAAAGATAACTATACTTGGCCTCAGTCTACAGGTGTATGTACAATGTATGTGCTGACCCCTCTGCTAGTCCGTGGTGTACCAGCTGTTCCTGTGTGACCTCTCTGGTTCTGGTCCTTGTGACCTCTCTGGTCCTGGTCCATGTGACCTCTCTGGTCCTGGTCCATGTGACCTCTCTGGTCCTTGCCCACGTGACCTCTATCCACAGACACCTCAGCCAGGACATGCTTCTGCAGTGCTGGAACTGTATAGTGGTGCATGACATGGATCTCACAGTAGGAGCAGCTACAGGTGAGACAGGTTTTCACTGCACTGACCTTCTGGTTCAGACAGAAATCACAGACCATATCCTTGGGTTCTGTGTAAGCCTGAGCACTATAGAACCGAGGCATAAAAGGAAGAGAGTGTTACCTGTAGTATTACTTTGTAATATTGTGTATGTACAACTTGCTGAATATAGATATACATCTTTCCATTAGTTTGTGTAGGTGATAACAATAACATGCAAACAAATATAAATAAATAAAAAGCACCTTGTTCCCGGAAGAGTGCCTCTTGCTCTTGAGTCTAGTGGTGTTCCCTTTGATATGTCACTTGTCACAAATCTCCCACTGGACATAGGATTGTCTTTTCTTTTCTGTTTAATACTGCAACAAAAATATCCATGTGATGAAATATATCAATGTTTAAAAAAAAGAAGTAGGCTAGACCTTGTACTGTTCCCCAATGTTTGTTATCATACAGATGAGGTTAGTCCATTTAAGTTTGTATGTATTTACTTACCCCTTAATAGAGGGAATGTTTCTTCCTTTGTGAAATGATTTATCCGTTGACAGGTTGCTCTTGCTGGATATACACCTGGGATCAGGAGACTCTACAATCTCCTGCTTGACACTAAAATGCATACAAATATGCCAACATTGGCAATAAATGGCCTAGTAACACCAATTCAAGATTATGGGTTAGTTGTTTCAATTGCATCTTAACACATCAATTTGACCTCAACACAGTTATCATATACAGTTTTCAAATGAAAATCAGTTAAATCGTTTTCTCCTATAAAGTGTTATAGTTTATCCATTGACATGTTCCTCTTTGTTGACATGCACCTAGGATCATGGGACTGATCTTTTCTACACTACACTTTGATATATGTTTTTATATCCACATTGTTTACCATACAATTATGTTTTGTTGTACATATAGTTGTGGGTAAAGGGGTAAGGTAAGTGAGAAGAGTAAGACGTACAGTAGGGGTAGGTTTCAAGTATAACACTATAGGCTATAGCAGCAATTTACAGGCCAACCAGTGTCAAAGATATACATGTACATTGAGTTGTGATCAAATCCTCTGTCCTCACCTTGTGAATGCAAGACATTCTTCTCTGGGGGGTTTTTGTACTCCCACAGACTTGACTCTCTTCTCGGGTGGAAAGTCTATGATAGGACTGTCTATTTCTCGTTTGAGAGACATGTCTCTTTCTCAGACCTATGTAGAAGTGACAAAGCTATCAAAATGTTATTACAAATCGCAACTAAGGGAAAAACAATTTGTCATTAAGATATTCTTTGCAATTTGCATCGATGTGCATTCCTGATTATTGCCGAAAATAATCCTGCTCTTTACCGTTTGTCTTCGTTTTCACGCCCTCGTAATGGGAGATATGAAATTGTTTTTAACACATAGCCTATACTCCTCCTTTACAGTGAAATGCTCATCACTTTCATTTTCGATTAAATGAAAGTGATGAGCATTTATAGATACTGCTTGCCGTGTCCGTGAGTTTTAATCAGTGTGTTGGTTTATACGGTCACTGTCCGAATGTAATATTATAACAAACACAGTCATCGAAGAAAAGTCTGTAAACTGTCACATTGTCGGCTCACTCACTCTGCTCACACAAGACAAAACTCGATCTTTTACAAACCAGTTTTTAATGAAAGAAGTGTATTCAACTTCCTAGTTGGGAGAGTCTTGTTCATGGCCACATTCACACTGTAGCCTGCAAACAGTGAAGATGTTTGTAGAATTATGATAAATCTTAGGCCTACAAATACAACAAATAAATGTATCACAGTAGTACCTATTATCCTCAGCCTTAAACAGGCACACGCTCCTGTCATAATAGTCAAAGAGACATCAGGCTTGAGCCCATATGTCCCCTCCCACTTTTTGTTTCCTGACCAAATTTAGCTAGCAATACTGAAACAGCTGAGTCACAGAAAAAACAAACCATGCTATCAACATGAGTGGTAATGCTTACATACCTCTGAATTGCCCTTTCCCTCACTAACCCCATTGTTCAAGTTTAGGCTTATCTTAACAAGAACAGATAATGTAGTACTGTGCTGTAGACAACTGGTTGTCAGCAAGATAGGGCAAGATTGTAACTTAAAGTATTCATACATTTTGTACCACCGTTTCTACGTATTTCTGATTTAAAAAAATCAACAACAACAAAAATTATGTTAGGAACATTTAAGATATTAGTTGCTGATAAAAATGTAAAATCATTGGATCCTTAGTGAAAAGCTTTAGTTATAGTAAAGGTTTCTCATGACAGGCCACACAGAGTCTCGCTCACTTCCCAGAGCTTCTTAGCCACAGCGTCATCTTTGGCCTTGGCATACACGTCTCTAACCGTACAGTTGGAAAAGTAGCGTCCACTCAGGGGCTCCAAGCCCTCCTGGAGGGCACAGTGGAGAGTGGTCTGGGACCCCTGTACCGGGGTCTTGAAGAGTAACAAGGAGAAGGGTTTCATCAGAATGGCAAACATTTTGGCGTTCCGGGTCAGTTCGGTGTTAATGGCACCTAAGGGAGGTCAAGATAAGACATCGATTCACACATTAGAGAAGTGTTCTACTTTGCATTGCTTCCGGAGTAAAATGTACAGCAAAAAGAGAAAACTTGTTCTCAACAACCCCATTTAACGGGATGGGGTCAAATCAAATGAAATCTAATTTAGTTAGACATTATGCTTAATAACCTGGATGAAGACTGTAGCAGGTGACCTTGGTGGCCTTCAGCCTCTTTCCCAGCTCATGTGTAAAGAGAACATTACACAGTTTGCTGTTGCTGTAGATCTTCATAACATCCAGAAATGAGCTGCCGACCCCTAGATCTTTGTGAGTGCTCAGGCAGTTGAAGTCAATATGCCCCGCGTTGTGAGCTGATGAAGCCACGTTGACCACTCGACTGGGTCCACACTCCTTCAGACGGTCCAGCAGCAGGATGGTCAACAGGAAGGGGCCGATGTGGTTAACACCAAACATCGTGCCCAAGCCGTCCTCCGTTTTGCCTTCCATGACAATCCCTTAGTTAAAACAAACAAGGTTATTATTGTCCATCTCAAAGAACAAGACACAATGATAAAATCCAAAGCGAACCTGCATTGTTGATCAGCAGGTCCAGTCTAGGCTCAGTCTTCAGGAAGGTTTCAACAAAGGAGCGCACAGACTTCAGACTCCCCAGATCCAGCTGCATGAACACCACCCTGTCGCTCCCACTCTCCTGCAGACCAAATATCCCTCATGACTTTGCTCTAATATCTGAATAGCCACATGTGTACAGGCCAAATTCATCATATTAAAGAATGTCCATCTTCTTACCTTCTTAATCTCAGCCAGGGCATCCTCACCCCTCTGCTTACTGCGGCAGGCCAGAATGACCCTGGCTCCTCTCTTGGCCAGGTCAATAGCTGTTGTCTTCCCAATACCTGTGTTACTTCCTGGAACAAACAAATCAGCTTTATTCATGATTTGGTTAATTATGGAGTGAACCTGAACAAAAGCACCAAAATAAACAACAAAATGTTTTTGGGGGTTACAAAGAACAAAAGTGTTCCATGCACGAGGAAAACACAAAGTTGATCATGATTAATGTGCTGACCAAGTGCAAACTGAGTGTATATGAAATACTTGACTTGTACCAGTCTCTGGCTCATGGATTCCCACAAACTAAACTAGCAACATGGTGCTAAATGCTGTAAATGAATACAGTAGGCCTATACTGTGCTTAGACTATTATTTCAAAATAATAAAAGCTCACTCACCAGTAATAATGACTGTTCTTCCATGAAGTTTGACATTGCTTTGACATGATTTGCCTTTGACACAAACTTTATAAATGACAGCATATACACACACCAACACTGCCGCAACAAGAAAAAAGGTTTCCATTAGGCTTTCTGTGTGAGTGAGGCACCCAATGGAGAATCAAAGCAGCAGTTCAGTTCTGGCTCACAGTAATGCTCCACTTTCTCTTTAATGGGGAAAGTTCAAGACACGCCTACAGTATTTGGATTGCACAGATGCAGTCCAACATGTTTACACAGCACAGGCGCAGTCCAGCATTCTTACACAGCCTTTGTGCTTGCCTTCTGCAGGGAATGCAACGCACTTTCTAATTTTCATTTGTTCTTACATTCTTCAAAAACTAAAGACCTGCTTGTGAATTTGTATATTGGGTTTCATAGTCTTTGTAGTTTCACATATGTTTGATATGCTTTGGAATACTCTTCAGAAGCCTGTCGGTATTTGGATGGACAACAGAAAAGTAATAACCTGCTCCTCTAATATTCCATACGCTGTTAAAAGTATTCTGCAAAAAACGAAGTACACATTTCATCTCACTTTTGTAGAAGAATTACACAATGCAGACATGTTGCTTTTATAAACTTTATTGCAATAATAAAAAGTGAATTTAGTTAATAACGTATATTTTACTCTAACAACAGTACTTAGAAAATGATGTTTTTTACAGTCAAATACAGCCGAGTCATGGTGAGTTTCTCATGACAGGCCACACAGAGTCTCACTCACTTCCCAGAGCTTCTTAGCCACAGCGTCATCTTTGGCCTTGGCATACACGTCTCTAACCGTACAGTTGGAGAAGTAGCGTCCACTCAGGGGCTCCAAGCCCTCCTGGAGGGCACAGTGGAGAGTGGTCTGGGACCCCTGTACCGGGGTCTTGAAGAAAAGCGTGGTAATGGGCTTCAACAGCATGGCCAGCATTTTGGCATCTCTGGTCAGGTCGGTGTTAATAGAACCTATGGAATTGAAAACAGGATTTGGATGTGGGTGGTTTGCATACATTAGTAAACTGATCAATTTAGGATCAATCTAATTTAGTTAAGCTTCAACTATGTTCAAACTAACCTGGATGAAGACTGTAGCAGGTGACCTTGGTGCCCTTCAGTCTCTTTGCCAGCTCATGGGTGAAGAGAACGTTGCACAGCTTGCTGCTGCTGTAGATTTTTGTGTCATCGATTGCTGTGTTGCCAACCCCCAACTCCTTGTGAGTGCTCAAACAAGTAAAATCGATGGTACCAAAATGATGAAACGTGGAAGCCACGTTGACCACTCGACTGGGTCCACACTCCTTCAGACGGTCCAGCAGCAGGATGGTCAACAGGAAGGGGCCGATGTGGTTAACACCAAACATCATGCCCAAGCCGTCCTCCGTTTTGCCTTGCATGTAGATCCCTTACACAAAATAATCATAAGGCTTTATTTATGTAGCACATTTCATACAAGAATTGCAGCTCAATGTGCTTTACATAAAATCAATCAAAATAAACAACATTAAAATTACATAAATTGCAATGAACTATGAAAACTATTATTGCCATTGTGTTTTGTCCCTGCATTCTGAGTCCACCTCCGGCACTCCTCACCATGACGATAACATTATATTACCATGCTTCACCCACTCCAAACCTGCATTGCAAACCTGCATTGTTGATCAGTAGGTCCAGTCTAGGTTCAGTCTTCAGGAAGGTTTCAACAAAGGAGCGTACAGACTTCAGACTCCCCAGATCCAGCTGCATGAACACCACCTGGTTGCTCCCACTCTCCTGTAGAACAAAAACCATCATGACTTTTCTCTAATCTATAAACAATCACAAACATCTTAAATGGTGTTGAAGTGAGAAAACAGGCCAAATTCATCATATTAAAGAATGTCCATCTTCTTACCTTCTTAATCTCAGCCAGAGCATCCTCACCCCTCTGCTTACTGCGGCAGGCCAGAATGACCCTGGCTCCTCTCTTGGCCAGGTCAATAGCTGTTGTCTT
Source organism: Mallotus villosus (assembly GCA_903064625.1). NCBI lineage: Eukaryota > Metazoa > Chordata > Actinopteri > Osmeriformes > Salangidae > Mallotus > Mallotus villosus. The sequence goes on from CAEFZP010000653.1 coordinate 129,434, forward strand.
CCCAATACCTGTGTTACTTCCTGGAACAAACAAATCAGCTTTATTCATGATTTGGTTAATTATGGAGTGAACCTGAACAAAAGCACCAAAATAAACAACAAAATGTTTTTGGGGGTTACAAAGAACAAAAGTGTTCCATGCACGAGGAAA